>JAZHPH010000653.1:0-29613 GCA_037356405.1 Nasonia oneida | reverse complement strand
TTGCTGAGAACTATGCTTTTACAGCCCAAGATGCTGCACAGGCATTTCATTTTAATAATGATCAAAGTACGATTTTTCCTGCTGTTGTTTATTATAAATCTGAAGGCAAGCTAAAGCATTTCAGTACAGTATCTATGTCCGACTATACTACTCATGATGCCACTGCAGTATACATAATGCAGCAAAAGCTTATACCTGAAATTCGCAAGGTTTGTCCCATAGTAAAAAAGGTAATATATGCTACTGATGGTGCTAAACAGCATTTTAAAAATCGTTATCAAATGAGTAGTTTAATGAGTCATAAGAGAGATTTTGGCGTTGATGCTGAATGGCACTGTTTTGCAACATCACACGGAAAAGGTAGTTGCGATAGAGTTGGAGCGATAGTAAAGAGAGAAGCTACAAGAGCGAGCTTACAAGCTGCAAAAAATAAAGCAATTCTAGATGTTAAAGCTCTTTATTCATGGGCTAATGGGCGATCATTCAATATAAAATTTTTCTTATACACCAAAAAAGATCACGAACAAACTCGTCAATTCCTAACAAAGAGATTTAAAAACTGTCCACCTGTCACAAACATACAATCGGGGCATGGATTTATCCCAGAAAATAATGAAACGTTGAAAGTCATGCATTACTCAAATGCCAATGAACCTAGGAACAGAGTAATTTATGATATCGGCGAAAGCCATTTATCACCAGTAAAAACTCCACGAACTAGGAGCCAGAATTGATAAGAGTGCACAAAATGTCATTAAAGATTGATTTATTTGGCTAAATTATATATTTTTTTCATCTACGCAGGCATATACATATACACAGAACAATAGAAAAATGTAAGTGCAAAAACCGCAGACAGATAATTCTAAATCTAATAGACCGGCAAAATATAAGATTCATGTGCACAAATACTAATTCCGATAATACATTTATAACCATTTACCTCACAAACCCCCATAGCGATACTTTAAATTGATCTAAAATCATTTGTTGCGGTAAAATTGGTTTAGTGGCCGTATAATGTCCGCCATTTTGGATCCAGCATTTTAAATTTTGAAATTTCGAGGTCAAGCTAAGATTCAATGACCCCGAAAACCCCCATATTGATACTTTAAACTGATCTAAAATCATTTGTTGCGGTAAAATTCGTTTGGTGGTGGTATAATGTCCGCCATTTTGGATCCACCATTTCGAATTTTGAAATGTCGAGGTTAAAATAAGATTCAGTGACCCTGAAAACCCCCATATCGATACTTTAAACTGATCAAAAATCATTTATTGCGATAAAATGGGTTTGGTGGAGGTATAATGTCCACCATTTTGATTCCGCCATTTTTGATTCCGCCAAAGCCCTTGACCAGACGATCATTTTAAGACCTCAAACGTCTTGTTAGGTTAACCCAAATTTTGGGTGCACTGATGGTCCGGTTGACGTGAAACGTCCCACTTATATTTCATCAATAACTAACATTTAACCATTGATAAATTTTAACCAATCAAAAGCACGATTTCAAAAACGTTCCACGAAAATCAATTACCGTCGAGTATAAATAAATATATCCAATACAGCCAACATTCTATACAAGTAGTTATAGCTACTAGTACACAGGACCAGTTTTAAAATTATAGAATAGAATAGAAATAAATTTTCATTATTAAAAAATGTTTTCAAACTCTTTGTAATTATTTGACAACAGTATTAATTAAATTAACAAAATCTAACAATAAAATAATATTAATTGAACTTTTTTTTTATTTACATTCATAATATAATGTAAATTGTAGGATTATAATAATCGTAAGATTCATATTCTGTACAGAAATGTTATACATAATCTCTAAAAAAAATTAACTTTTGAAAAAGTAAAAGGTTAGGCGAGTTTGATATATTCCGCAACCAAATCACAGATAGAAAAGAAAACTGAGATCAATCAAACATAGTCAAGTTTATTATAATTAATCCTAATAAAGCGAGGAAAATCTCTCAAGATAATTACTACGTAACTTGCCATGCCCGTTTGTACTTATGGTGTTCGTATGACGTTCTAATACACAAAAAGAAAATTTTAGTTGTTTACCAATAAACAAAATGAAACGGGCATGGCAAGTTACGTAGTAATTATCTTGAAAGTTGTTCCTTGCTTCATTACGATTAAATATAATAAACTTGACTTTGTTTGATTGATCTCAGTTCTTTTCTATCTGTAATTTTGTTGCGGAATATATCAAACTCGCCTAACCTTTTACTTTTTTAAAAGTTAATTTTTTTTAGAGATAATTGTTGTCTTCTACATTCACTAGTTTTTTCCCAATTAAAACAACTATTTTTGAATTTCTACATATTTTTCTTAACTTTTTAAAAAGATGCCTTTAATAACATAATAGAATCTAATTAACGTAACTGTTCAAAACAGTTGAAATCTGGTATCATCCTCAGTAAACTGAAAAAAAACTAATAATACCTGTAAATAACGGTTGTCTTTGTCTCAATTTCGAAATTCTTCTGCCGGAAATTTCAGTTATCGTCTGTTTTAGTCTAAAATTATTTAATTTTATACAAAATCATATTTCATTCACGGCTTGACTAAAATAGCTATTTTATTCCCTGAAAAACGGGACTAAAGTAGCTTTTTGTTCCCTCGTGTATTTTTTGTCCCTCATTTGCGGGAATAAAGTAACTTTATTCCCTTATTTGCCAGAATAAAGACTTTATTCCTTCATTTGCGAAAATAAAGTACTTTATTCCCTCATTTGCGAGAGTAAAATTTTTTTAATTTTTAATTTTTTTATAAATTGAAAAAAAAATATAATTTTAGAAACTTCTGAAAATTTTATTTGCATTGACTTTAGTTCCACTTTTCAAGGGAATAAAGTGGCTAAACAGTTAAGTCGTGAATAAAGTTCTATATGCAACACGGGATTAAAGTCGATTATTCCCTTAGGTGATAACTGCCCTCGCTTCCCTCGGGCAAAAAGTAGACAAACCCGCGGGAATAATCATCGACTTTAGTCCCTTGTTGCATAATGTACTATTATATCCTTACATAAAGATCAATTTATTATATATATATATATATATATATATATATATATATATATATATATATATATATATATATATATTTATATATATAAGAAATTATGGCGAACCTCCGTTTGACCGTGATATACGTATTTATCCAAAAACTGAAAAACTACAACAAATAAATATTCTCAGTTAACAGTTTGACCCAATGACATTTCAACACCATATACATACACCATATACATATGCCCTTTAAAAGGCATCCTATAGAGGCAAACACAGTTGCCTGTACATAGGGATGGCATAATCACTAATACTAATATACTTAAAACTACCATATAGAGCCAACATAACGCATTTAACGCTATCATGCCCTTTTTCCTTTTCATAGCAAGTTAACAATATTAAAATATTAAAAAATATAACAAATATAACATCCAAAAGTTAATTCTTTTCTATAAACCTCTTTACTTTTCTTTTCATAGAGATTTTACTTATTGCTAAGTCTTTGAGATCATTCGGTAGCGTGTTAAATACACTCACAGCCACGAAATAACTGCTTTTCTTGCTTACTGTTTTATCAATTTTAGGCAATGGTAGATTCTTATTTCGTGTCTTGTTTGTACTTCTTATATATCTGTCGCTTAATTCATTATAATGATATACTATACACTATAGTTCGAACATTTGCCTTATACTTAGAGGTTGGTTCTCTGCTATATAACAGTTTTTATTTATAATTCGAAATATTTTCTTTTGTATTCCTTGAATTAAATTTAAGTAAGTGTTATAAGCCCCACCCCATGCAATGATGCCATCGTTTGTAATACTTTGAAAGAAGGCATAATATAGTAACATTAGCGTTTTACTATCCATAAATTTCTTTAGCTTCGCAAAAATAAAGATTAAATATCTTGTTCTTTTTATAATATAATATTTGTGTTTATCCCACTTCATGTTATAGTCTATTATTAAACCTAAATATTTACAACTGTCTACTCTATTTATTACATTATCACCAATTCTGATGTTTAAGGTGCTAGGCACACTATCACAGTAATTGCCATATGCAATATATACGGTTTTATTTACATTGAGCGATAATTTATTTAGGTTTAGCCATATTGCCACCTTACGAAGATATTCATTTAATTTTTCTTGTGCAGCTGTCCACGAGTTATCACATGAGATGATAACTGTGTCATCAGCGTAAGATAATATTGTTTTATTTTGCATATCTATCAGTAGGTCATTCACGTATAATATAAAAAATAGAGGGCCAAGTATTGTTCCTTGTGGAACCCCTATCATAATTTTTTTGTACTCACTCTTGCCGTTACTCATCTTTACACATTGTTTCCTATCAGATAGCTGCTGAGTAATTTTAATGCTTCTCCTCTTACACCGTATCTTTCTAATTTGTCCAGCAGTATACTGTGATCTACCGTATCGAAGGCTTTAGCCAGATCTAAGAACGCATTTATAATCGGTTTGCTTTTATCTAGGTTTCTATATATAATATTTGATAGACAATTGAGAGCATCCTTCGTTTCTCTCTGTCTTAGAAAGCCGAATTGTCTATCAGATATTATTTTGTTCTTCATGATAAAATTATAAAGTCTATTGTATATGATTTTTTCAAGTATTTTGGCAATGTTAGAAATTAGCGATATTGGTCTATAGTTGCTAATACAACTATTGTCTCCCAATTTATATATAGGTACAATATCTGCTTTTTTCAGTGCATTAGGCCAGATTGATTGCTGTATGCATAGATTAAATATATACTCTAACGGTTTTGATATATGTTTCGATAAAGATTTGATAGTTATTGCACTAATATTATCTACTCCACCAGCCTTTTTTTCATTGCAATAATTATATTTTGAATTTCATACATATTAGTTGGATTAATAAAAATTGAGTAGTTGTTTCGAACTGGCAGTTTCAGTTGTTCTAAGTCCATTTTTTTAATTTGATTGCTTAAATTTAATCCTACATTACAATAATATTCATTCATAGTGTTCGCAATAGTAGTCTTGTCATCAATTTTCTGATCATTAACTATTACACTATCAAGTGATCCTCCTTGCTTTTTCTTTTTTTCCTAACTTATCATTTATTATGCTCCAAAGCTGTCTTGAATTACCACTGCATTTTCTAATGGCATTATTTTTGTATTTATACTTAGCATCTTTAATTACCTTACTCAAAATTTTTTCATAATTTTTATAATCCATTTTCAGTTTCATATTTGTTGGATTTTTTTCCATATATTATATAACAACTCTTTAGTTTTACAGGATATTAATATTGCTTTCGTAATCCATTTTTTCTTAGGAACTGATTCTTTTTTGTTTTTATTAGAATATTTTCTATCAGTTGCTTTTTCAACACAGCTTTGGATCATACTTATTAATTCATTTATAGCTTGGTTAGGATCATTTATTTGTGACAATGAGTCCCACTCGACTTTTTTTGCAATATTTATTAACTTGCCATAGTTAATGCAGGCTGATTGATTGTAATCATTTTGTATTTTGAATTTATTAATACTTATGAAAAGTGGATAATGATCATTAAACGGTATGTTTAACTTAAAAGACTCCAACTCAATATTTCTTACTTTGGCGAAACAATTGTCTATACACGTACCGTTCTCACTGTTCTGAGATGGTCTTGTGATTCCTCTAAAAAATGGAGTATATTCATTTTCAACAAAATTATTCAGAAATTCTTGAGCGATTGTCTTTTCAGCTGAACCAATTTTGTGATGATTAGTTTCCCATATATCAATATTAAAATCTCCAAATATACATTGATTTTTTATATTAACCTGTTTAGCCAGGAATTTTCTTACTGAATTAGTAAACTCAGATTTCGATACATCGTGGCACCTGTACATAGCAGAGATCCTGATTGCATCACCTGACTCTAGATCCATGTTTCCGTACATATTATAATAATTGGTTTTACTACCAAGCTTTCAATAAATGATTCTAATTTTTCGTAATTCGCATTTAAACTTCTTATATTTACACAGAGAATTAAGTTCTTTTTCTTCGAGATGCTCTTATTGAGTGATCTGATGTTTTCTGCATCACGTTCTATGTTGTGTATGTCTTCAAAATTGAATTCTTGAGCCGTTAGTTAATCCTTTTTTCTTAGTATATTTGTTATACGTGTGTTAACTGAGTTGAGTGACGTAGAAGACATCCCAGATGCACGCATGGTTATAGCCTTGTTTGAAGTATTTTCTGCCATACCGACATATCTCGGTATTACAGGTTGTATCGTGTAGTCAGTAAGGTCAATGAACTTTCTTATTTTATTTTGTAGAATACTGCATGCGTGGCTATCTGTTGCCATATGCTCAGTATTATATTGAGTTTTATACTTATTATTGCTGAAGATACAGTTAGGACAATTTAATTTATTACCGGAACAATCTGTAGTCTTATGATTGCCTGCACATTTTAAACATGTGTGATTATTTGTGCACTTAAAGCCATTATGCCCATATCTACCACAATTAAAACATGGCTTAACGTTGCAGTAGTCATGCACCTTACAGTTTTGATAACCCACGAAGATCCTGTTTTTATTCTCTCTCACATGTTGATATAGTTCAGCAGGGATTTCTAATATGACTGACTGTAGTTGAGTTTTGGAGTTATCATATGAGTGCAATACTGTACACTTCTTGTTGAATTTACTAAAATTTCTTTCATTTATGTCATCTTCAATTTTTTTATTGTCTAAAGTTTCAAAATTATCTATTCCAACTACTTTAACCTTTGGATTCTCTATTTTTTCTTTTGTAACATCACAACTTTAATCAAGCTTTTTCTTCAAAACATTATATGCTTTGCCTGCACTTTCTTCTGTTAAACAATCTACTATTATTTCACTCTTTTTCTTAATTAGGTTTTTTGCTTGTATGCTCTTATCTTTAATGAGATAGTATGCAACAGCATCATTTATTTTGCCAATAGGATATTCTTTAGTATCTTTGTTTTTAACTATAATTTTTGGGATTCGTTTTGGCTTGTTATTAGTCATGGCACTCGAAATTACTTGAGCATATGTTTTGTTTTTTGAGGTATTTATTTCACTTTTCTGCTTATCAAGTAATTCTCTCAATAACTTATTTTTTCTTTCAGTTCTTTATTTAGTTCTTTTAATAGTGCATTTTCACGCTTCAAATTACTGTCCATTGATATCCTATTCTCATCATCATCCTCACTTTCAGCTTCTGATCACTTATTTTATCACTTTTTTTCAATTTAATCTGAGCAATGATTATTTTGGCTTCACTACTCAGCACATTTGTATTCACTTTCGAGATTAGGTCTACTTGGTTATGTTCCGGACATAATCCTAGAACTCCACTGATTTTTACTGCCCCATCTATTTTAGCAAAATCACTAATATGAAAAGCTTCCTCACATATTATACAAATAACCGTTTTTACTTCCACTTTTGGATGACATTTATAGAAAATTGCTGACTATGAAGTCACCGAGCCCGCGCTCGATGACTCCATGTTGCTTTTTTTGTTATTTCCTTTGATATTTCCTTTTGGTCATCCAGGATGGTAACCTTCTATAAAATGTACAAAAAAAAAACAGTATAAATATAATAATATATTTACACTACAGGTTTATTCATATAGATTAAGCATAAGTGACGATTTCAATCCTTGTTTGATTTTTCTAAAATTTATCACAACAATTCATTGTTGTTGTTTGGACAAGGATCGAAGGATGTCGATTATATTACTAACGAACTCACCAAGCACAATTAAGAACTGACATTTATAAAGAAATAATATATTACGTTTCCAATCAGGCAAATATTGATAATTCTCGAATTAGAAAAATGGTTATATTACCATCATCTTATATAATTAGTCCTAAATCAATACAACAAAATTATTTAGATTCAATGACTTAACTACAAATCGACGGAAAACCAAATATTTTTATAACAATGACATGTAATCCAATTTGGAAGGAAATTCAAAAGAATTTATTACCGTATGAAAGCACAATACATCGTCCTGATTTAATCTCAAGAGTCTTCTATGAAAAAGTTAAAATTTTAAAAACCGAACTACTAAAAAATAATATTTTTGGTAAAGTTAAAGGTTATGTTTACGTAATATAATTTCAAAAAAGGGGATTACCACATATTCATATGTTATTATGGTTGCATAGCAATAATGAATTTCAAGATATTGATCAAATTGATTCTATCATAAGTGCTGAAATACAAAATGAAAATAAATATCCAAGATTATACAGAATAGTAAAAAATAATATGATACACGGTCCCTGTGGATCACAAAATAAAAATTGCATTTGTATGAATGAAGATAAAACACGTTGTACCAAAAATTTTCCTAAACCTTATGTCAATCAAACCCACTATAATCCCTGATCGTTACCCCTCTTACCGACGAAGAAAAAATAATAAAATTACGTTTTCAAAACATAGGATTGCAGATAATAGTTTTGTCGTACCGTATAATCCATATTTTTTATTATTTTTAGAATGTCATATTAATGTAGAAATATGTAGTACGATTAAAGCTATCAAATATTTGTTTAAATATTTTCATAAAGGACCTGATACAGCTCTTGTGAAATTTGCAAATGAACATAATCCAGGTAATAAAGAAACGAAAATAACGATACATATAAATATGATGAAATATCAGAACATCTCTCCACCAGATATGTATGTGCACCTAAAGCTATATATCGCATATGGGAATTTTTACCACATGAGCAATCTTATGTAATTAAAAGATTAGCTGTTTATAAAGAAGATGAACAATATGTTCATTATCAAGAAGGATGTTAACACGAAATGATTGATAAAAATGAACATACTACATTGACATCTTGGTTTAAATTAAATAAAGAAGATAAAAATGCAACGCAATATTTACATCACGAAATTCCGTACTATTATGTTTTTAATAAAAAGAAACAAAAAAATGTATAAAACCTCTCATTAGTAGAATGTATTTTGTAAATCCTAATAAGCGTGAAGCATTTTTCCTACAACTTTTATTATTACATGTATGTGGTGCAAAATCATTTGCGGATATACGTACTGTAGATGGAATTATTTATGATAAATATGAAAATGCTTGTATATCAAGAGGTATTATTAGTATTAATGAAGAATGGAATAAATGTTTGGCAGAAGCTGCAGTATTCAAGTTTCCAATATCTATGTGTGAATTATTTGCATACATTCTTGTATTTCAAAGACCTAATTATTTGTTAGAATTATAAGATAAATATAAATCCCACTTTATGCACTCGAAATTACCAAAAATTCAAGCAGTATAAAGAGCTTTGAAAAACATAGAAAGTATTTTATTGCATGGGTTGAGATTAAATGATTTCCATATATCTAGTATTGAAAATAATTACGATGATGAAGAATATAATAACGAATTACAAGTATGTAAAGATTATGAAAATTTAGAAACATTAATTAATTCTTTGTCTGCCGATCAAAAAAAAAAAAAAAAAAATATATGATCTGGTTATTAATGCTACAATTAACAGTATAGGAAATAAATATTATTTTATCGATTGTCTCGGTAGAAGTGGCGAAAGTTTTTCACATAACGTGATGATTAAATATTTAATTCCAATGAATGTTTCGTTTATTACAATGGCCTGGACTGGCATTGCTGCTAATTTATTAATTAATGGAAAAACTGTCCATAGTACTTTCAAATTATCATTAAATATTAATGAACAAACAACGTGTAATATTTGTCCTAATTTAAAAGATGGTAAAGATTTTTTTTCAAATATGGTGAACATTTCAAAAATGTAAAAATTAGAATTTGGGATAAAATATCAATAGTTTTAAAACATGCTTTTGAAGCAATTGATAAATGTTTTCGAGATATATGTAAAAATTACCATTCTTTTGCTGGGAAAGTTATTGTAACATCTGGTGACCTTAGATAAACCATGCCTATAGTGAAGCATAGAAACAGAACAAAAAACCTTAAAACCTGTGTAAAAAGGAGTTTTTTATGGTCAATATCTTCAAGTGAGAATCTGCGATCACAAAATCCAGTTAATAAATTTAAAAATTGGTTACTTGGTATAGGTGACAACAAAAATATGACTGAATATGAATTACAAAATAATATAAGAGAAATACCAAAACCATTTTTTTTTTATGAAAGGGATTTAATGACAGAAATTCTTGGACATAAAATTGTTCCTAATGATTCGACATTATAAAACCGCTGCCAATTCATTGGCACGTAGCTTCCTCCAACTAAATTTATAGGTCCAATAAATAAAATATCGTTTTAATATACAGTATATCTGCCTGCTAATTTATGGGACGGTTTTTGATATATAATTTAATATATAAGTTTTGGATGGTTCATTATCCAAAAGATTGCATACCCCTCTATTTTTTATTATAGAATACGAACACTACCGTCAATTTTTTGTTTACTTAACCAACCTAACCATCAAAACAACAGGCTATTTATTAGATATTATAAAATTTTGAAGCATTTGACCATATTGTTTTAGAGATCAAGGGGCGCGATAGCGCTCCGATGGCAATTATAATTTTGTATACACTGCGCCGTCGGGGAGCAGCGCGACCCTATTATACTTTGAACTGCTAAATAACCTAAATGCGTTTCATTGTCTCCAATGATTTCTTGTCTGATATGTCTTCGATACTTATGTTTGAGTAATGTATTTTAAAGATTTTAATGAGAACTTTCTAATGATCATAATATTTTGCTTAAAAAATGTCTCTGTTAGCAAAATAAATACGTTCAAAAATTAATTTCCGCTGATTTCTTAAAATTTTGATCATTTGCGATTCTCATCTTTTGAAGAACAACAATACGAGATATGTCATGATAATAGATTATAAGGTTAGTAAGCTGTTTCTATTTACACATATAAAAAAGCAAGAAGTTGTTGAGTAAGGTCTCCTAAGCATTATCATAAAGAATATGTGAGAGACGAGGATCAGATTTTCTAGGCTAGAAGTTGCCATTTGTGATCGTGGATCAGTGTGTGACTATATGCGGTTGAAAGAGGCTCACACGTCAGCAGCGTGCATTGGGACTCGTATAACGGTGTAAACATAAAACATAGCCTAAAACAGTGCGGTGTATCGGAGCTTGTCGGTGTACGAGTATGAAGACTCGCTATGTAATGGAACTCTCTTTAGTCAGGCCTTGCGCGTAGTTATACGTTTGCTGGAGAGCCCTCGTGCTTCCGATAGTGTACAGCTCGACAAGAATTATAATGTGTCTAATAAGCCCTGAGAGTGCCAGCCAGTTTGGTACAGAGTAAACACAGCAGCGTGCTCTATATCAACTGGAAACGTCTCGGAACCTTTGGGTCACATCGATGGACTGAAAATTGGACACTGGTCAATCGCTCTAGGATATGCTGACTGCGACATGAGATTGCGATACACAAAGGCAGAGGAAATAGCTCTTCAATGAGTAAGATCACGATTGTTCTGTTCTTTCGCAAGCTCATACGCTGTTGTTTTCCCAAAATTAGCCAAGGACTACAATGTTTTCCTCTTGATCTTCCGCAGCTCAGAAACAAGCGGGATGCGATTGTGTCAACGATCTCACCGAGTTCGGGGACGAGAAGAACCACTAGGACGCGAGGAAACAGGACTAGACACATTGAAAAATCACACCAACATACTGGACTGCGATATCAAGAACGAGACCAGTAGTGTGATCAGCGGCCCCTTTGTATAAGCTCGTCTTCAACTTAATGAGTTTTGACCGCTCAAGCTTGATGATGACCCCATCGATTGCAAAGACGACCTTTACGGCTAATGCTGGTTGTTCGACTCGTACCAGAGCCTTTCTAAGCATTAGCTATATACTCTTCCTCCGAGACCTCATACGTTCGTTCCTCCAAAATAAGCCAAAAATGAACAACAAGATCTACCTTTTTCTGTTACAGCTCTTTGAATCTCGACATAAGTAGCTGCGACGCCAACTCGATCAGGCCTCTGCACACATCATCGGTACAGCAGAATTAGCCACGGCTAGGGAGCGCAGCAACGGCGATCGCAGAGTTGCTTCGACGTTCAGCAGGCGTCGCTTTGCGCTTAAAACTAAGCTGAAGAAGTTCGCGTGTCCGTGCTCGAGCAAGAGCTGCAGCAGCTGCCGGGCGGTGCGTCAGACAATCGATGGTGATCGGCAGCGCTGGAAGCCTGAGCAGCGTCAAGCTACGCCTACCCGTGACACCTGACGAAAGCCCATACCACGCTGTTGCTCCTTGCCAAGTATACAGTAACAATATTTAACTACATAGTCACATTGAAACCATGGTAAACAACCGCGTTGCAGTAGCATTTTCTTGACAGGTTGTTTGCGTCGAAGCTATTTCTTTAGAAGTTTGGTTAAACTTATTAAACGAGTGTGAAATCGGTTTGAAAAAAAACTAAGCTAGAATCATAACTAATAGTTATGAAAAATAAGATAGTTGCACTTTTTGAAATTATAATTATTTTAACTCACACTTGCCGTACCGTTGTCTTATGGTTGATCGATGAAACACTCAAATTATTGGTTTTGAGGTGTGCCTTAATCTGTTAAATGATACGAATTAAAATTAGGACATTTTTTATTACAATCTAAGTTACAATATAAGTTTATTGTAAAGAATAGAATTTTAATATTGCGGAATCGGCTGAATTTTTCTTGTAACAACTAAACCTCATCAAACAATCAAGTTTTTTTAGTAAATATGCACGTATGATGTGTATGACGATTAGTAAATATTATGCACATCGTAGACTACAAGACGACGGGACGGCAAGTGTGAGTTAAAATAATAATTTCGAAAAGTGCAACTATCTTATTTTTCATAACTATTGATTATGATTGATTGTAGCTTACCTGCTGATATTTAATGCATGACCTTTTCAAAACTGATTTCACTACATTCACTAACGTATATATTTATGAGAATATATAGAGAAACTTTTGTAAGCTACAAACATTTGAGAATTCTTTTAGGAATTTCGTAAATTCTTAATTATAAATACAAAAAAAAACATTTGCCATATTTCTCTAAAAAGATTATCATTTATAGCATCAGACACATCTGGACTAATCTTACTGTGTTTTTGATATATGTATACATATACTTTATTTCTAATCAACTACAAAAAAATCACATAAATACAAATATTTATCATTATTTTATACCTATATGTAATTTATGTGAAATGTTTCATGACCCGGTCACCTTTTATGAATCATTCTTTATCGAAAAAGTGTACTTAATTCTGATTTTTTTTATTTTTTTCAGTAGGATTATGTATTTGTTTGTACTACCTATCTATCATAAAATAATCACCCCGAAATGATTTACTAGTTCCGGTGAATTTTTACATAATTGCTCATTTTAGTATTTTAATGTAGTGTAGATATCGCTCAGAATGCTTCAATGTATCTATTTATGAATACGGTTTTACTATTTAAAAATAATTATATATATATATATATACAGGGTGTCCCATTTTAATTTACCACCACCTAAAACAGGTTAATAATTTGCTCTGAGAAAAAAATGTTTCAAATAAAATTTGTTGGGTTCGAAGGGGGGCATCTTTTGGCTATTTTAGCTGCGACTTTGAACATGACCTTCAAGGTCATTTGAAAGTCAAGACCAAATTTTCATATGAAATGTGCATATTTTTATGGCGGATTCGGATTCTACTAAAAAAGAGAAACACTTTTTGTTTGAATCATTTTTTTAAAAATCCCCAAATTTTTGTTGTAAATGGCTTTAAAAAAGTTGAAAAAATCACTAATATCTCTTATTGCCTCACCCTTTAAAAGAAGTTAAAAATTTGCTCTGAGAAAAAAATGTTTCAAATAAAATTTGTTGGGTTAGAAGGGGGGCATCTTTTGGCTATTCCAGCTGTGACCTTGAACATGACCTTCAAGGTCATTTGAATAAGATTTATCACAGATTCGGGTTCTACCAAAAAAGTAACACTTTTTGTCTTAACCATTTTTTGATCATCAATAGGTAGCTCTCCCTTTAACTGAAAAGAGAATTTGTCCTAGAAATAAGCTGTTTTAGATGAATGTTACTAGCTTCAAACAAAGACAGAGGTATCCTTTTGATCACTTAAGGCAAGACCTTCACGTCCAGCCACTTAAGGCAAGACCCCGTCCAACCACTTAAGGCAAGACCCTATCCAGCCACTTAAGGCAAGACCTTCACGTCCAACCACTTAAGGCAAGACCTTCACGTCCAGCCACTTGAGGCAAGACCCCTTCGTTCAGCTAGTCACGGAAATTTCAACGCCTCAAGTGCTCTATCAATTGCCCATTTTGTTGAATGCACATTTGTATTCTCTGCCGAAAACTTCTTTGGACATCTATTAATGTTTGTGGGGTGAACGCCTGGAATGCTGCAACAATTCTCTCCATCATATTTTGTGCCGTCGTCGGGGCTTCCGCGTAAACTCTCTGCTTCACGGCCCCCCACAGAAAGAAGTCCAATGGGGTCAAATCTAGCGATCGCGCAGGGAATTCACAGATTGGACTACCAATTCCAATCCAACTATTTGGGTATGTCGCGTTCAGAAATCTCCTGACAAGTAGTCTACGATGAGCGGGAGCACCATCTTGCTGGAACCACATGTCTCGCCTTATTTCTAGCGGAATGTTTTCTAGAAGAGGTGGAATTTGGTTCTCGAGAATATCTAAATAAAGCTCGCCGTTTAAATTACGGTCATAAAAAATTGGACCCACAACGTATTCCCCAACTATGCCCGCCCAAACATTAATTGACCACCGTCTTTGTGTACGGTGATCTCGCTGCCAATGTGGATTTTCTTCTCAATAATAATGCGCGTTATGAAGATTAACTCCTCCCATATTGTCGAACTTTGCCTCGTCTGTAAAGAGAGTCCGATCAAAGAAAAATGGATCTATGCGCATTCGTGTTTCCGCCCATTGACAGAATCTAAGTCGCCTGGCAGGATCACCAGGCTCAATGGCATGTGTAAGGTGCAAGTGATATGGATGAAATCTAAAATGACGCAATAAACGGGAAACTGTTGCAATTACAGCACGAACCCCAAGTGCAATATGCTCTCTTGGGCCCGTCCGTCGCCTCTTCCTTCTTAAGTTACCTCCTTGAGCTCTTATCGTTAGAAGTTTAATATTCCTCCTAGTAGGATGACGAGCGTCCGGATACCTTTCAGCGTACAGCCTCGCTGCAGCCTTGTAATTGTCGTGACATTCTCCCAGAATCTTGATCATGTTGACTATCTCTACTGGCGTGTAGTCAGCCATTATCTGTTGTAGGTAGATTTTTTAGGAAATATTTAATCTTACTAGAAATAATTTATTATAAGTATTTTTCTGCTCTGAAATTCAGAAAGTCAATGAAAACCTAATGATGAGAAGCTTTGAGGAGCTGTAAGAATTTACAAGCTTTACCAATAGAACGATAACGAAGCAAAAAAATGTCTTTTAGCGAGAAATAAAGCATTTACGAGAAAAATATTTCTTAAAAAGATGCGTACTTTATCAGAGAATCTGGATATGATTTAAAATATGTACAATTTTCATTAAAAAAACTAAGCTTGATTTTGATTCTCAGTTGAAAACATGCCCCTTACTGCTCAAACTTGCCCCAGATGATATCAAACTTGTCCCAGTTGTGACCGTAAACTTGCCCCAGATGATGTCAAATTTTCCGCAGATGACGTAAAACTTGCCCCAGAGAATGTCAAACATACCCCGAAGATTGCAAACTTGCCCCAGAGAATGTCAAACACACCCCGAAGATTGCAAACTTCCCCCATGTGATAAAAAATGAATCAGATTAGCGTTCTAATGAACTTTGGTTCTGTTAATAAATTTTTTGGTAATTTCATTTCTTTGAAAAAGAGAGTATTTTCCATTAAAGTGATGGTTCTTTCTTAAAATGAATTTAAGGTTCGAGGTCAAGGTCATAGCCAAGCTTCAATTGCCGGAATAAAAATCGAGGATTACCGTTAAATAAATTGACTGACCTTCGAATGACCTTGTTGGTTAAGGACAAGTTCATGGCTAAGGTCATACTTGGACTTAAATTTGTAAAATTGTGTACGTTTCTAATTCCTCGGATAAAATGTAAAATTTTTAACTTCTTTTAAAGGGTGGGGCAATAAGAGATATCTAGTGATTTTTTCAACTTTTTTAAAGCCGTTTACAACAAAAATTTGGGATTTTTTCAAAAAATGATTCGGACAAAAAGTGTTTCTCTTTTTTAGTAGAATCCGAATCCGCCATAAAAATATGCACATTTCATATGAAAATTTGGTCTTGACTTTCAAATGACCTTGAAGGTCATGTTCAAGGTCACAGCTAAAATAGCCAAAAGATGTCCCCCTTCGAACCCAACAAATTTTATTTGAAACATTTTTTTCTCAGAGCAAATTATTAACCAGTTCTAGGGGGTGGTAAATTAAAATGGGACACCCTGTATATATATATATATATATATATATATATATATATATACATATATATATATAGATAGATAGATGGGACGTTTCCGTCGTTATTGTTCGAATAACCGTCGTTGAAGAAGAAATGATTTTGGGATGAAAGGTAGGGAACATGTACGCGTCGCGACGTATAGAGTAGAAGTGCTTCGTGACCTACGCAGCGTTTAAAAGGAGGGTGTAACGAGTGGCGAGATATTATATTATTATATTTTTCGGGCTAGACCAGCAGACGACGCCGTAGCTGTACCGATGGAAGACCGAGGAGAGGGGGATCGGCAGACTTTTGCTACCAGCGCGCGAGAAAGGAGCTCATCTCCATAGCCGCGAGAAGCCCGCTAGTGGGACGGATCCGACCCGTGTCCGTGAGGGATCGGCAACGGGAGCGCTGACAGGGACCTAGAGGGACGCCTCCATCGTTTTAGGGGAAACGCTTCTCGATGCCCGGAATCGCATCGCCACGGTAAGAGGTGCGAGTCGAGATCGACTCCTCGCACCAGCGTAAGTCTCACGTGTGTTTACCAAATCGATGCTGACCTTTGCTCGTGGCCACCGAGCTTCGGTCTGGTTCGCGCCGGTTATCGCGTCTCTCTCGCGCCCGTTTTATACGCTGTCACTTCGGGCGACACGTCTTTTGTATGCATGGATATATATATACAGCGCTCGAGCCAGCACTCGCTTGCCCCGACTGCTCCTTATCTTCTCGCGTAATAAATAAAGGGTAGAGTTAAGGATTTTGTGAAAGCGTAGAAAAATACTTGGTGCCGAGGCGTGAGGTGGTCGGGCAATCTTTGGATAGGTCGTTCAGCGTTTGCGGAATTCGCGTGCGACATAAGTGTGTGAGTGAGTGAGAGAACGTTTAAACGAGTGTGTTATCTGGTTGCTTCTTGAGCCTTGAGACGCGCGCGAGTCCCGTGGAATATCTTTCGTGTACGGATATCTGCTTGTTAAGGTTGTCTTTGTTTACGGGTTGTCTCAATAGGTTGTGCGAATCTCTAGTAGAAACTGTAAAAATTTAATTTAAATATAAAGTTCCGTATGATATTCCACGTGTTTCTATGTTCCAGAACCACCTTTTCTCCTTACCGTTCTCGGGGCCGCAGCTAGCCGAGCTCAAACCTCGCGCATAACCTCGCACCAGGATACAAAGAGTCGCGAGACTGACGTTCACGGGGAGCGTCTAGCGCCACCGGGTTACTTTCCATATCCCGGGCGAAAAATTTCACCGTAACTTAGGTATCACGAAAACCCTAGAGTTACAATATATATAAAACTATAAATTTGTATAACATATGTTTTAATGTTATAGTAAACATATATAATATATAATACTTTAATTAAAGTATATAATTTATCGTAATGTTTGTTCAAAATATCTATTTGATTATAAGTTACGGTTTATTTAATGAAATTTATATTGTTTAATATTAATTTATCTTTCCCTACTGATCAACTCATGCAAGTGCTCTTTACAAATAACTGTTTGCAGCATCCCTTTCCTCTGGACTAAATCTTCAGATTACATCTTGTGATATGCATGTGCGTCTTTTCATATTTATAAACACATAGCTTTTGAAGAAAGATCATATCTGCGGAATATAATGACACCGGACGAACTGTACACATGAATACTCCACACAAACGTATTTTCCTACACGACAAAAATTTATACAGATATTCTTCACCTATTGTTGTATAATTCATCTGACAATAGGTTATGTAGAGTTTTACAGTGTAGTAAAATATTAAAAAATCGGTGTAGAGAATATCGGTGTAGAAAATATCCGTGTAGGAAAATATGTTTGTGTAGAGTTTTTATGTGTACAGTTTGTTCGATGTCAGTAAATTATTAGCATCAACCCTTTGATATTGACTAAAACTGTAGATTACATTTTGTATGCATGAAACCATACAGCATTCGTCATTTCATATTCACAAACACATAAATTTGAAAAAAGCATACCTGCACAAGTAACTATTTGCAGCATCCCTTTCATCTAGACCAAATCTGCAGATTACATTTTGTAGTATGCATAAATGCATTCAGCATTAGTCATTTTGTATTCACAAATATATAGCTTTAAAGGGAAGATCATATCTGCACAAAAATTTATTCGCAGCATTCTTTTTATCTTGATTAAAACTGCAGATTACATTTTGTGATATGCACGAAACCATACGACATTTGTCATTTCATATTCACAAACACATAGTTTTAAAAGAAAGATGATAACAGCACAATCAAATTATTCGCAGCATCTCTTTCATCTAGACCAAATCTACTGATTACATCTTATAATATGCATGAATACATAAAACATTCGTCATTTTATATTCACAAACACAGAGCCAAAAAAAAAGATCATATCTGCTAAATACTTAATCACAGCATCCCTTTTATCTGGACCAAATCTACTGATTACATCTCATGATATGCATGAATACATAAAGCATTCGTTATTTTATATCATCAAATAGATGGCTTAAAAAACAGCATATTTACACAAATAATTATTCGCAACATGCCTTTCATCTGGACCAATCTTAAAATAATCTTCATTCATCCATGTATACATATATATGTAATAATAATAATGACATATAAATATATGTTATAATTTATGTCAAGAATATAAAAAAAAATACATTAATTACGTCATTTTTTTTTAAATTGTTTTCACAGATTCCAATTTACTTAGACCAAATCTTGAAAATATTTTTTAGTAGGATCGTATATTCTTATCATATTTACCTGTCTATAACATTAAATTTTTTTATAAAATACATCAAGTTTTGTAGAATAAATGCAAAAAAATCCGGATAGACGAACTGCCGGACGGACGGACATTTCTTAAGTTCTTTTATTGATAAAAACCAAATAAAATTCGATAGATTTGACATTTTGTTTGTCAACCTTAATGATTTACCTTTAAAGAATATTTCTACTTTAAAATGGATTTTTTTTACGAGTTTTGGAGGGTTTTAACAAAATAAATCAAATATCATTTTTTTTTAATTGTTTTCACAGCTTCCAATCTACCTTGCCAGTTTCTATATTTCGCCTTGACAGTACAAATATTTAGTTATGACTAATAAAGTTGAAATCACATTAATAAGGACTGCCACTTGTGTAATATGAAAATCTATTATTGCGAGTATTTTTGAATTTAAGCAAAATATAGTATTTATTATCATAGAAAAATTACTCAATATTTTAGTTATTTAATTTGGGTATATTATGGTACAGAGCAGGATAGTAGGATGAGGTAAATTCAATAAACACTATTCTTTTTATGTTGAATAATATATAAGGGGCACGAAGCCTTTATTCACTTTATTTATCAGAATTATGTCGTATTCTTGATGCAGATCAGTACACGAGATTACTAACTCGTATAAAGAACAATGTTACACGCGCACTTGTGGCAAGAAAATAATAATTGACTGAAATATTTACGCAGAGTGAGAAAATAGTGCGAGCAAGAGAAACAATGCCAAAGTTTTTTAGATGCGCACTACGCGTGCCGTGGCTCCTAAAGGTTATCCGACATTCCTAGCTGCTGATGTAGAGAAAATATTATTATGTTATTACACTTTTATGATATGTTGGTTATGTGATGAAGTAGCAAAAACTCCCCGAATCAGGCCGCAAGGAAGATCCCCGGGGGCACTGGATTAGTGGAAATTAAAATGATGAATAAAATATACTCTATTCCTGTGCAGCATCTCACTGGATTTGCTGCACTAACAGGAATATTAGCCTTCTTTTGGACAGCATGGAGTACGTGGCATCTACTGACATCTTTATAGATAGCTTATGCATATACACAACGCTGTTACTGAGTTTAATTGCGCGCAGACGCGCCCGAAAAAAACCCGAGCGGCACAAGTCTGTATGCTTGAGAGAGAGAGAGAGAGAGAGAGAGGGAATTTCTACTGTAAAATAGATTTAATTTTTTTTACGTATTTTGGAAGGTTTTTACAAAATCGACCAAATATAAAATTTTAATATAGTGTAGATTATTATAAGATATCATTAGTATAATAAAGTACGCAATTTACCTTGCCGGCTGCTATGCTACCGCGCGCCCTAAGAAATATAGCCTATATTACTACATTAATATACTTTTTCATTCAATCTTATTAACCTAAATTTTTATATTAGTTTACAATTAAATTTATAGTATTAAATAATAAATAGACGGACCTGGCATAGTAACTTTGATAAACGCGCCATAATATGGCAACAGATCCAGTGTTAAGTATATTAGAAAACCTAGTTAAAACAATCACAATGTCATAGATTTGTCGTATGACTATAACAACCAATCAAAGTAGTTTAATTAACATGACATTAACATATATATTATATCGCGCCTTTTTTAAGTTAATTCATCTCATCGACAGATCTCGATGTGAAGAACATATAAAAAACTATAACCGTCACCATGACGAACATTTCGCAATTTTCCATTAATCCTCTATAGTATGTAGTTGTGTCTTGATGTCAAATTTAGTCCTTTTTCTCTATTGTTTTGTCCGTCGTAAATAAAATTTAAACCCTTCGGTATTATGTTTAATACATTACATCACTTAAAAATAAATATATTTTTTCAATAACTACATAATATTACTCAATAACAATACATTCTTCGAATTTAATTTAAATTTAAATAATAAGTATTATGCTTTAATGTTATGATGTAATTACTTTTGATTTTAAAATAAAATTATATATTAATAATGGTATATTATTTTATTATTGTTTGTGTTTCATATTTCTATTATTATAAATTTGTGGATTGTATATATATTTAAAAGTTGAATCAATGTTTAATATAACCATCGAGCGGTAGCGAGTGAGTTTTTAGCTAGATTTTATTATTTTACCTATTTTTTTTTTTGCTTTAAAGAATATACTGGAAATCCAAAAAAATACGGTCCAAATTTTGTGCAGGGATATACATTTTGATTTATTTTGTGCATAGATCTCTGCAGAGATTTCTGCACAGATCTCTGCACATTATTTTGGAATATATGGGACACCCTAATAACTATAAGATTTATGATAAACCATCAATTTTATTGTAATAGTATTTAATTTAGTACCATACACATATTCTTGTATTAAATATATAAAGTGTATAATAGTATATTACGATATTTTATGAAACAACGCGCATAAACCGAGATTTAGCGAGTGCATTTGTGTACGAGCGTGACTTGAATCGAGGTTTATGCCACGGCGTGTCATAAAATCATTTAATAATATTCGTGTCATTAAGAAAATTTACCGATTCACATGTTTTGTAATTTAACGATATAATTAATTTAAACAATTTTCCAGTTATTCTCTCAAAAGTGTTAATGATACAGGAAATCTTAAGCAAATGAATAACAAGGATTCATACAATAACAAAGATGTAGTAGAGAATGATAACAACTTGACTTCGTTTGAAAATAGAAAAAATGATAATGAAATTGACAGAGATCCATTTGAGAACAATCTTTATGAAGGAAGAAATCAGGTATTTTATAATATATTTATAATCAGCAAATATGATTGCATTCATAATTTTTTTTCCAATATTAATAAATAATAATTATTCAAAATATTATAAATTATAAAATGTCTCCACAAAAAATACCCTGCAGTGCATGCATGTTATACCTATCTCATGAGCCATTTAAACCTTAATATTGGTGAAAGTAAGAGTTCGATCCGGACTACTACCACCAAAAAATTCATAGAGATACATTTTTATCGTGCAAAAGTTCCTGTATGGGTCCCAGAATGGCTGAGACCCTGTATCTTTGGCTAAAAATAAAGATATCCATAAATTTGTGCTAAAGTGATTAAAATTTATATTTAAAGCACGTGGTAAAGCTTATGAATTGCTTGGAGCATTCCTAAAATAATCACAGAGGTAGCAAACATCAAAATAAAGTCACTGTAGGAGAAAATTGTTCCTTAATGTCCATTATTGACTGAAAATTGAAAGCTTAGTGATAAATTATTTAAATACATGTTTGCTTATAGAAATGAATTGCGTCACTTGGATCATCGCCAAAAAAAATCATAGAACTTGATTTTATTGTTATCAATATTTCTACCGAAGTCGAGAAATTGTAAGTATATTATATTTCTTGCAAAAAATTATAAAATAAATCATACACTCGATCATAATTTTTCAAAGTCAGACGCTGTTGTCCGCCTGCTTAGTGAGAGCCCACGTTTCGCACCCGTACATAACCACCGGCAGTATTATTGTCCTGTATATTCTTATTTTAACGTTTTTAGACAACAGCCTCAACTTAAGTAAATTACTCACGTCGTAGAAGCAAGCATTATCCAAATGGAGTCTCTTGTTCATTTCGACATTAATCTCGTTTCTATCATTGCTGGCTTCGTGCAGGCTTTCCTTCACTATAGTAGGCCTAAACATTTCCTCCCTACCTATTTTAGCATTATAATTGCCTAATAATATTCTTGTGTCGTAAGACGCGAACTGATCGATTACCTGCTCTAAAGTTTCATAATAGAGATTCTTAGCTTCTTCTTCTTTGATCTCCGTAGGACAGTGTACATTAATAAATACATATCTATACCATTCACCTTCGATGATGATGTACGAGTGCCTGTCATTGACGGATTTGAAACTTTTAACCGAATGTATGATGCTTTTGCTTACGAGAAATCCGGTGCTTAATGATCTCCCACTCCCGGCTCTATACAGGTACGTGAAGTTACCCGAAGTTACCGCCATCTGGCCACTAAGATTCCTGTATTGCTACCAAATCTAGATTGTACCTATCAGCTTCCTTTATGAGTTCTTTAAACGCGCCTGCTCTGTATAGACTGCGAACATTCCAAGTTCCGACCCTTAAGTCCCTTTTGGTTTGATTTTGATTTTTTTGAGCCATGATAGTATTGTTACGTCCTGACTATTCTAAATTGAATAGATAGGAACGTAATGATATGTGTAGTGGCGAGGCTCTAAGAAATTGTTAATTCGCGCCTAACACTCTCACTGTTAGTAAAATAAATGAGAAGCTTACCTTTACGTTGAACCGTGTACTAGTTGAGTAGATTGTAGCTGTAAACTCGTACTAGGTAGTTTGGATTTTCTCGTAAATGAATATAACTCACAAGATTTCTTTTACGGTAAACCGATCGTTTATTCAAATAATTTTTAGAAGTGGAAGTAAATAATAAATCTCGTTTCAATGTAAAATAATATTCTCACTTAGTTTAAAAGAACTAAGACTTGTAGTTTATAAAATCTGTATATTTAGACTTTGTAAGAAATATATAATTGCGGCTAGCCGGCTTTCAGTTTTAAAATAATTGTCACCGATTGTCGGACCAGCGCGATACGGAGCTCGTGACTGACGACGAAAAAACTGCTCGTTTGAGTGCGTATAAGGCCTTTTAAAACCTTCGTTCGTAGTGTAATTTTTGCAATATTTACAAACTTAAAATTACAAAAAATGAATACATAAAAAGTAGCGCTCGCTTACAACGTCACGAATTGCTGATTTCGCTAATTCGCAAGGTAAATCGAAATCGTATTACAAAAGTGATTATTTTGCATTTTGCGAGCTCAACTCATAAGCGACACTGACGCATTGGAAGATTGTGATTCAGCAGTTTTTATTTAATTTAGGCCATATCGAATTGTTCAAATCATAAAGAAATATTACTAATATTAAGCATACGTCGTAATACGTAACACCTGGGGTCCAAGTTATTGCAATAGAATAATTGCAATAAAAAAAAATTATAAAGTTGGTCGATAATGAGTGAGTTTTACATGCAGAATTTTACAAATTAGCCGCTTTAACCTTTGACTTTTTTATACTTTAAATTCCTTATCACTTTGAAATCTAGTATATAGGTTCACACTTTTCTGTTATTACATTTAAATATAGATTATTGAACTGTTTCCTTAAATGATTTACTACATACAAATTTTGAATTAACATACGTAAATAAATCTAAGTTTACGCTATTTCTATTACTAACTACATCATTATCAAATTGATACGCATTTACATAACTACTCTTTTCAAAAATTAATAATTTGGATGTTCCGTATGTATAAATTCTCTATTACAACGCATGATTTTATCCTTGATCGCCAAAGCAAATGTTTTTTCGTTAGAATTTAGTGTATAAACTATTTCGTGATTTGCGTCGCTAAAATATTTTGTAGCTATTCCCTTAAATAAAATATCATAAGAGTTTCTAAAACAGTCCCCCTGCGGTAAAACCTTTCAAAGTGTGTGTCCTCCTTCCATATAGATACAATGTTTTTCCGAAAATGTACATACTGTTCCCGAGCTTAACATTATCTTGTAATTTTGATTATGCGTTGTGTTATCAGTCTAACAAGCCAAGTTTCGTTTCTTTTAAAAACTGGTAGTTATAGTAACACCTCAAGTAGCAAATAATTTCTTGTTGTACATTTTGATAAAATGTATAGAATTATTTCATATTGTCATTTAAATTGTCATTTTTAAAATCTACATAAAAATACTTCACTTTACCATGAAAAATAACTTTATTTGGATTGCTTTACTTTACTTGATGTAAAAAGATAAAAAATTTATATATTTTATACTTCTTTTTATCAGCTTAGTTGAATATTAAAATTTTAAATTAAAAAGATACTATTTTATAAATAAGTTATTCTTCATGGCTAACATTTATAGGTTGCTTTCTTGTTTTCTTGTTTTCTTTATATGTAGAGATGTGGCTAGATTTCATAATATATGACACGATGCATTTTGAATTTGAGTCCAAAAGTGTATATATTGACCTCGTGAAAGAAATGTAGCGAGATCTGTTTTGAAACTTATTGATGATTATGGTTGAATTAAATTTATTCTTTTCTAAACCAGAGAATTATATTAGTATTTGTTTTCATTAAATTGTAGATTGTTTTCTTTTTGTCTTAAATCTTCTATCTATTATTCTTACTCATTCCTTATTTTATATGCCTTTGTAGCTTACTGATAATGGAGAAAAAAATGCTAAAATACCATTGGTTGTAACTTGAACTGTATTAATTTATAGTCAAATTTATTTATTATAGATGGCAGCTTTAAAATACACTCTGTAAACTTGTAAATAATGATTTTCTGAATAAATGATATAGCAATCATATCAAGTAACTTATTATAAGCAATACAGTTACTTATAATGCCAATATTCAACATATGATACATTTTTATTATTTTCTTGTTTATTACAAATGTAAATGTATTAAATTTACTGCTTTTTTATTCATTTTTAATTCATTTGAATTAATTTTAATTTTTGTTGTTTTCAATGTGCATAGTTTATGTGGATTTATGCTTAATCCTAAATAAGCATGATACTTTATTAAATAATAATAATCTTTTATTCCTCTTTTAAATTTATTGATAAAATGTTTCTTTAATTTATATGTCTTTCTTATTATTTTATGACCCAAATCTCTCTTGATTTTATATTTATAAATATTTTTGTTTTGATACCGCCTATCTTTTCTAATTTTATGTTTTGCTAAACCTTTTATTGGTGTCATAATTATTGGAATTTTCATCGATTTACTCTGTGAATTGTGTACTATATCTCTTTTATTGTCTACATCATACTTTTGTTTTACTATATTTTCTTTTACATCAATTATAGTTAATAATTCCTATTTTTAATAGTGTCCTGAATATTACAAACTTGCAGTATACATATTATTAATATTTTGTATCTGTTTACAAGGTATTTCGTTTAACGAACATACGTCTTTTGTAACAGCAAAATGTAAATTCTCATTAGCTTTCTCAATTATTTTACAAACATTATTACATTCTACTTGATTAAGAATTTCGTTTAGTGTCTCACATTGTATGAAATCTGGCAAACTATTTTGAGTTGCATAATTTATTGAAATTTTGGTTGATTTTTCTATCATTATAATCAATGGAATTTTAGATGTATTATCTTCGCATAGATGCTTTGGTTTAATTGTATTTTCTTGTATGTCAGTTACTGTTGATAATGTTAGGTTTTCATGTTTTTAGCGCCTTTAATAATATTAGCTTGTAATAATGTATTCAGATTATTCATTTGTTTCTCGGATGTTGCATTTAATAAACATACTTCATTTTTAACTGCGAAATGTACATTACATACAAATAACCGATCGTTTATTCAAATAATTTTTAGAAGTGGAAATAAATAATAAATCTCTTTTCATTGTAAAATAATATTCTCACTTAGTTTAAAAGAACTAAGACTTTACACAAGGCAACGTGGACATCGCCGGACGGGGCTACGCAGAACTAAATTGATCATTTCCTCATTGAAAAAAGACGTCATACTAACGTTCTCGACGTAAGGGCTTACAGAGGGGCAGATAGCGACTCGGACCACTTCCTAGTAGTAGCCAAATTAAGAGCTAGACTAGTAGCGAATCAAAATAGTAAGCGAGCAAACAAGGTAGAATTCGATATTGAGAAGCTACGAGATAGAACAGAACGTATTAGGTACCAGATAGAAATTAATAACAGGTTTCAGGCACTTGAAGAAGCAAACACATCGCCGGAGGGGAATGACGAACCGAATAGCTTATGGGGGGACATCGAAAAAACGGTAAAAGAGGCCGCGAACAAAGTACTGGGTAAAAAGAAAAAGCCAAAGAGCAAACCATGGTTTAACGAAGAGTGCGAACTCTGGTTTGAAAGGCGCAAAAAGGCTAAATTAGATAGCTTACAAAATAGAAGCGATAGGACCGTAGAAGAGTATTCTAACGTAAGGAAATAGACGAGCGCGATCTACAGAAATAAGAAGCGGGAGTATCAAAAGAATCTTATTAGAAGAATAGAAACTAACAGTAAGGAAAATAACCCACGCGAAATGTACAGAGGGATTAACGCCATCAGAAAGAGTATTAGGAGTAAAGCGCAATTGATGAAGGACGAAAACCGGGACCTCGTAACAAATGACAATGAATTACTGTCGCTATGGAAAAATTATTTCGATAAATTATTAAACGTGCACGAAAATAGCAAAGAATTAGGGGACGAAATTCACACTGCTGAACTCCACGTGGAGGAACCAAGCTACCAAGAAGTAGAGGCCGCGATTAAAAAAACTAAAAAACAACAAAGCCGCGGGAAATGACTCTATACCAGCTGAGTTACTCAAATATGGGGGCGTCGAGCTCACTTTCAAAATCTATAAACTAGTATGTGTCATCTGGAAAAATGAAACAATACCCGAAAATTGGAAGGAATCTATCATTATACCGATTTTTAAAAAGGGGGATAAGACAGACTGCAATAACTATAGGGATATCTCACATTTAGCAACGTGCTACAAAGTTCTGTCAAACGTAATACAAGCTAGACTCACTCCATTCGCGGAAGATATAGTAGGAGATTATCAGTGCGGATTTCGGCGCAACAGATCGACGAGCGATCAAATATTTACCGTAAGACAGTTGTTAGAGAAAAAGTGGGAATTTTGCGAAACCATACACCAACTATTTATAGATTTTAAAAAAGCGTACTATTAAGCGAAGCAAAATGTATCAAATTCTAGTACTTCTCGGTGTACCGAAAAAACTCGTGAGATTGATTCAAATATGTCTGAACGGAAGCACGGGAAAGGTCCGAGTAGGCGGTAATATATCAGAACCCTTCACGATACGCGATGGTTTAAAACAAGGGGATGGGCTCTCTACGGTGCTGTTCAACTTAACGTTAGAGTATGTCGTTAGAAAAATGCAGGTTAGCNGTAAAAGCGGATCTAGTAGAAATAGGACGGGTGGGTGTCGATCGGAGAGGTGCATCTTGGGTGGGGTTGACACAAGATAGGGCAGCGTGGATGAGGCGATGAACTTTCGAGTTCCAAATATCACGTAAAAAAAAAAAAGACTTGTAGTTTATAAAATCTATATATTTAGACTTTGTAAGAAATATAAAATGGCGGCTAAGCGGCTTTAAGATTTAAAATAATTGTCACCGATTGTCGGACCGGCGCGATACGGAGCTCGTGACTGACGACGAAAAAACTGCTCGTTTGAGTGCGTATAAGGCCTTTTAAAACCTTCGTTCGTAGTGTAATTTTTGCAATATTTGCAAACTTAAAATTACGGAAAATGTATACATAAAAAGCAGCGCTCGCTTACAACGTCACGAATTGTTGATTTATCATTTCGCTGATTCGCAAGGTAAATCGAAATCATATTACAAAAGTGATTATTTTGCATTTTGCGAACTCAACTCATAAGCGACACTGACGCATTGGAAGATTGAGATTCAGCAGTTTTTATCTAATTTAGGCCATATCGAATTGTTGAAATCATAAAGAAAAATTTCTAATATTAAGCATGCGTCGTACGACGTAACAGTATGTTAAACCAGCGCGCCTTGGATCCTGTTCCGATCGCAGGTGAGTCCACCGTTCTAGAGGTTATAACCCCCTGATCTCTCTAGAACTAAGTATGAGAGCTTTCCGACTTTGACGAGGACAGTGTCAACTCGTCGTCAGACACACTACGGTTTCATTCTCGCATCCTAACGCCCCCCTGCAAGGCAGCGCGCCTTCGCTGGCATCGTTACCACGTAAGACCAGGTGACGAATCATTCTACACATCCTCTTTCGGGGAAGTTGTCATCGCTCCCGCATCCTCCTCGGCAGCAGGATTTTTGCTCATTTTTGTAATGTGTGATGAAAGAGGTAGATTAAGAGATAAGAGATAATGTTAAGTGTTTTTTGTAGTGGTGCTCGCGTAGTGTTTCTAGATGAATGCGTTCAATAGTGTGGGCTCATCACACCCACGACTGTTCCTATCGGCTGTCCGCGGCTGCTTATTCAATTTATTCGCAGTTAACCTCTTTCTCAGGGGCTGTTCGTTTATCCGCAACCTGAGGATGCGCTGTGTAGTGGTGATAGGCACCCACCCGTCCGATCTGGACGACATCGCCCAAGACCCGCTTAAGGTAGTGGCATTGTAACAGCGAATTTAAGTTATAGC
>JAZHPH010000652.1:0-29592 GCA_037356405.1 Nasonia oneida | reverse complement strand
CTTTACCTCGTGCCACCTTATCGCGTCCGGAACCTAATATCCCGACAATTTCATATCGTTCAGAGTTTCTATCCTCTCCCGATATTTTTCGTCTCCTCCGGTCACGTGACTTCCAGTGAGTATATTAGGTATTATACACCAGTGGTTACAGTAGTTAATCTACTTTACCGACATTCGTCTGCTACTCGGCGACACGTGATTATAATCGAATGCATGTAATGCTATACGTATATATGCAAATATTGCTATACGATTATATGCGCAATGCGATCAATGTCTAAACCAAAAGTAGCAGCAAAAGTAGAAAAAAAAAACATTTACTTGACATTTTTATATTTAGAGATTTCACTCCGTTTATTAGTCTTTTTCTTACCAAGATTTTCACTTTTGAAAAAAGGTTTTTTGTTGTTTTAAATTACTCGTAGTCGTCGTACCCTATTTTAAATCGTCTAAAGTGAGAAAATCCGACAAAAAATTCGAAAATTCTCGTTTCAAACGAATTTTTGAAGAATTTCGACCTGTTTCAAATAGCTCGCATTTTTTATAGGGAAGGTCATGTTCGACAATTTTTTTTTAAATTCAAGATCTCGAGCTAAATTGTTCAGTAAGGCCAGAAAAAATAATAATAATTTTGAAAATAGTTATATAGACACACACATCCATCGGATAGGCTGCAGAGTAAGGAAAAACTCGATTTTTCATTCATTTTACATGCATGGAAAGTGCACGTATAATGAAAAAGTATTTAAATATATATTTTATGGGTAAGGGAAACATTTTTAAAAATAAATATTAGAAAGAGTAAAGATTAGAAATTCAAAATTTATGAACTGAAATTTTGAAATTAAAAAAAATATAAAACAAAATCAAATAGAATTTCCAAATTTAGGTTTTCAAAATTATATCTTTACAATATTCTAGGACTCAAAATTTTACCTTTCGTTATAATTCAATTCGTAATTTTTGGCTTTCAAATATTTATTTTTCACAATTTTTACCCTCACTCATATTTTATATCTATCAATAGGTTGAATATTAGACAATCTCTAAAAATTAACTGTAGATTGCATATCAAAAATCGAGTAAAATTTTGAAATGTTGAATTCAATTATATGTTTATTATTTAATTGAATTTTAGAATTAGAATAATTTACAATTTCTTTTAAAATAAGTACATCTATAGTATCATAAATGTATCATAATCTATTTTTCATTTTCATCAGGTATTTCTGCACTAATTAATTGGTTTAAGTGTTTCATATTTTTTGTCAGCATATATTTTTTTCACCTCTATTTTAAACATCGACAGTGACGAATTGACGTAGGAAACTATAAAATTTTAATATATAACAGAATCACGTCAATGTTCCCGTCAGTGATACATAACTATATGTACAGATACATTTTTTAATAATATAAAAATTCAACGTTTCTTACTAGATAATAATAAGGCATCATATTTTTCTATTTGTTTACTAAAATTTTAGCATCTTCATTTTCATGATAATCAGTAATTAAATAATTAATTCAACTTGGCGGTAAAAATTTAGAAAAATTAAAATTCGAAAAAATAAAAGTATGAATGGCGAAAATTAAAAAACTGAAATTATGAAATTAAACAATTTCTAAAATGAAAATTTTGAATTGAAATATTAGGCAAGGCGGCAAGCCACCGCGGTCGGAAGGAAAATCGGGAAATTTGTATAGAAATCCGTTGTTTAAGTTGTGAGAAAGTTTGAGTTGTGCTAGTCTAGCGTGCGTGAAATGAGTTGTGCTACTTATGACGGGAAATTTGAACAGTGCTACTCTTCGTAGGGAGCGACGATATAAACACACATAAAATTTTTGCGTTACATTGTATATAATACATTGAACACGCCTGGCCGGTTATATTGCCGACCCTAAAAACAGCGTATTTTAAAGCGCGAATGAAAATATCAAACAAGTCTCCCTATAGTAACCTACACTGTAAAATAGTATATTGTGTACAAAGGGCGTAAAGTGGGCTTTCTTAGGCCGAGTATGGAGTTTACAGTACAAGTCAAGGCGAGTTAGCCCGAGCCGCAGACGAGTACTGCAACCACACGAGGCCAAAAAGCCCTTGGTGCACACGATATTTTTTGTAACACATGTACTGATTTTCGCGTTTTTAGAAGATTTGCCAATGAATTGAGTAGCGGGCGCAATAGTATATTTCAACTTTTCGCACGTGTATCGAACGTTATTTTTTTATACAGGGGCGGAAAAAGTGCATTTTACGCACACTGTATCGAAAAAGTACTTATACGCCTGCTACACGAAATTAGCGGGCGTTAAAGTACTTTAACGCCCGCTGCTGCATTTTTTCGCTCGCCGGTCGGAAAACGCTTACTTTAGTCTCTAATTTTAGGTCAAAAAAAACGTGAAAATCATGCATGTGTTACAAAAAATGATTTTTTAAAATCACTAAAATGTAGTAAAATTACGTGAGGTTCCAACCCCACGTATAGCAATTTTACTATTCTCAGCTACGTAAAATTACAAAAATCTAGCAATTTTACTATTCTTGTAGTAAAATTGCTCCGCCCAGCGTAGGTCGGATTAGTTTATCACTCTTAGCGTTGTAATTTTAAAGGGGTCAGATTCTCGCGTTCAGTGTGAAAATACTACCGCCGTTGTAAAATTACAGCGCGCAAAATAGTAAAATTACTATATACCGTTGTGAATTTACTTGTATTGTTGTACATTTACTGTGCTGGGCGTAGGACGTATTGGTTGACTACTGGGTTAGTAATATTACGACAAAATTTTTTACAGTGTAATCCTGAAAATAGACCATCCCGCGGACGAGCATAAATGTAGCGCGCTTTTCTAACTGGTATTCGCAACTGCAGTTACGAGAACAGTAAGAGCAGTGCGTTTTTTGCGACTTCTATAGGGATTGACCACGACCAGCTTAACCTATAAGCTTATTGCTTAGTTTATATACGAACGAAAAGCAATTCGCTTGTATAAGCTTTATGAGCTCTCACTTTCATTACTTCCTGCTTTACTCAGGCTGTATTAAAGCCATACGTAAATATAATTATAAAATTTCGAGTGGTATGTTAAATATATGGTTAAAAAATAATCTCGAGTAGTGCGAGAAACTCGAGTAACTTGACTCGACCCAGTACTTGACTCGAGCTCGTCTAGTCGAGTTTTTCGATCGAGTAACTCGACTTTTCGAGTACTCGCACACCCCTACACTAGAGCATTAAATAGCTTAATCCTCATCCTCTTATTCTCTCTGAACAGCGCCTTTATATTTCCCATACCGTGCTTATTAAGACACTTGCCTTCTCTTTCGTTTTCTTTATCTGCTTCTCTTTTTATTCATACATTATGTAGACCAGATATTCGAATATCTTTACCCCCTCTAACTCCTCCCCTTTTTATACGAATTGCTCATACATCTTCCTTCTTCCCCCGTTTTTGAAAATCATCATCTTCAACTTTTCTGTATGCACTTTGAGACCTTTTCTCTTTATGACCTTTATAAACCTTTTCAGTATTGTTTCAGGCCACCAGCGTTTGCTACTTGTAGCACCACATCATCCGCATATGAAATTGATCCGAAAATGATACTGATTCTATTCTCCCCTATTTTTTCTTCACATTTTGTTTTTCCATAAATCTCCTTTACTCTTTCTTTTATTTTTTCGCTCACCCCTGATTTCCTCATCGTTCTCCAAATTTCTTTCTTTTTCATTTTGGTGAATGCTGCTTTCATGTCCATGAAACATACATAAACCTTTCATTCTTTTCTTCTTAGTTCTTGTTCTACAACCTTATTCACTACGTATATCGGCTCTGTTTTTCTTCTTGCCTGTCTTAACCCCATTTGCGTTTCGCTTAGTTTGTCCTCTAACTCCAGCTCCTTCACCATTCTTCCTCTTATCGGTTCTGCGTAGATTCCATTAGAGTTATTCCTTTATAATGTTTGCACTCTCCCTTGTCTTTTCTTTTATATTGGTATTACTGTCCTTTTTCTTTACTTCTCTAAGAGATCCTCTCCGTTCTAAATCTTCTCTTATATGTCCGTTAGTTGTCCTATCAGCTTGTTCTCTCCATACTTTTATGCCTCGTTCTGAATTCCATCTTTCCTTAAGGCCTTTTTCTCTCTTATTTTTTTAATTATCGCCTTTACCTTTTCTATCTTTATCCCTCCTTCCTTCTTTCTTTTAGTTTTCTTCGTTCCTGCCTATTTCGCTGTCCGTCTCTCCCTCGGTGCCTTTCTGTTCTTATTTCTTCTCCAGGTATCCCTTGAAATACTCCAGCCACTTTTCACCTTTTGTCTCTTTGTCTACCTGCTCTCCTTTCCCTTGTTTTCTCCTTTTGACCATATTCCAGAACATTTTCCCTGTTCTCGCTTCTTTCACTTTCTCGATCTCTTTCCTTAGACCTGCCTCTTTTTTCTTTAAAAACTAGGTTCCTTAGCTCTCTTTTTGCTTGCATATAGCCTTTTCTCCTCCCTTCTTTCTTTAATCCTCTTTCTGCCTTTCTTGTCTCCAAGAGAAAGCTTTGTGATGGTGAAAATTTTGATATCAAAGATTTTGAAAGATTTCGATGTTTTCTAATGGGCTTTTTTCTTCTGTCTTTAGTATTTCTTTCTTTTTTCTCTTTTCTTTTTCTTTTCTTCTTCGAGACTTCTCTCCTTTCTTTTTCTTCCTTTCTTTTCTTTCCTTCTAAAACTATCTAAGACCTAAGACTCTCCCCTCTTCTGCTCCGTTTTCTGCCTCTTCCCCCACTCGGTATGCTGCCCCTTCTACTTCCTGTCTCCTTTCCTCCCTGCGTCTATTGAAATCCTCGCGTGGTTGAATTCCTCTTCCTTTGTGTTTCTCGTTCCCTATTATCTCTAGTATCTTCTCTATCTGGAAGAAGATAGCCGCGAAATTCAAACACACAGGTAGCCTTTCACGCACAGACAACCAAGATATAGCTCTTGGCTGTGGAACCCGTAGGGACTCCCAATGCCTCGTCAGGGCCCTTGACTTGAGTGGCATCTGTCACTACGAACACGAGACGCTGTAAATTTTATTTTTGACGTTCGCAGGCGAGTTACCACCACGCTGGTCCTGCTGCGTCAGACGCTCACATAGGTAGACCCTACGAAAGGCTCCGCCACCTGCATCGGCTGTCTTACGGTGCGCGGGGCTGACGCGAATGCCCTGTCGAAGTGAATGGTAGTTGTTGCAGCGCCAACGTTACTCGTCGTCTCCTTGCGTGACCTCTTTCTGCTGCATTCTTCTTCTCTTTCCTTTCTCACCCTTATTTAGATTTATTACCTGTTTTCTTTCATTTTTTATTCTTACTCTCCTGGACCTATCCTTTCTTTTCTTTTTTAATTCTTTCTATCAAAACTACGTATACTTAATTGCACCTAACTCTATGTTCTACGTACGTAGTGCTGCTTGCAGAGGGTAGAAAATAAATAAAATATCTCTCACAGACCAAAAGCCTAACGAAGTCCTGTAAAACCCACTACATAAAACGAGGTTGGATCTTTAGAGCAAGGCTAAGCAGACGCTCATCGGTTGCCTCAGTGCGACTTAACTTCGACTGCTGAGGGGGAAGGATGCGAGATAAACTGGGTCCTGACACTTTTAGGCTGCCGGTAAGTACAGGGGCCCAAGGTGGTTAGGGCTAAAACCACTAAGAAATTGCTAACGAGACTATCCGGATAATTCATGAGTGGCTGATTGAGATAGGTCTAGAGCTTGCTAGCCATAAAACGGAGACTATTCTTATATCTAGCCAAAACAAAATGGAGACGATAACGTTGATGATGGATGGGCATGAGATTGTTTTCCGATCAACTACTAAATATCTGGACATCACTATAGATGTAAACTTGACATTCAAAGATCATCTTAGTACAGTGGGAGATAAGGCCGCAAGAGTTAGTGCTGCTCTATTAAGGCTGATGTTAAATATAGGAGGGCTAACGCAGAAACGAAGGTCACTCTTAGCCAGTGTAACCACATCGATTATTTTGTACGGGGCTCCAATATGGGCGGATGCCATGTTGATGAAAAGTTATGCACGAAAGATATCGACAGTGTACAAGAGAAGTGTACTAAGGGTCGCATCAGCTTACCGTACAGTATCGGGCGATTCGGTCTGCATTATAGCAAGCATGCCCCTATTAACCTTTGAGCAATGGAGAGGGAGGACGTATTCGAGGCGAAAAGACGAATTGATGATAACACGCAGAATGAAATCTGGGACTCCGCAAAAAAGCAGACATTGACTAAGTGGAAAAAAAGATGGGATTGCAGTGATAAGGAGCGATAGACACATCGCCTCATACCAAGAATAGAGGACTGGATACTAAGAGGACATGGGAAAGTCAATTTCCAGTACCTCACGCAGTTTTTGACGGGGCACGGATGTTTTCGGGCATGCCTCCATAGATTTAAAATAGAGGACCGCCCAAACTGCCCAGTCTTCAGTGACTATTTGCGATACCAAATGGAACGTGAAGAACTTTAGTGTTGATCTCAAAATCAGAGTGACACCAGAGTCAATGATGACAGCTATATTGACGTCATAGGATGGTTGTTACGCAGTAAACAACTACGTAAGGACCATTTTTAAAAAGTTTAGAAATGACAAAGAGAAAAAAAAGGAATGATAAGGCAAACAGCCTAGTAAAATGTTACTAGATAAAGGCCTCTAAGTAATAAATACGAAACGCTTCTCGCACTGATGCAGATGAACGTAGGTCACAGAGTTGAGCTTTTACTCTCCTGCTTGATGCAGAGGAACGTAGGAGCTGGGGTCGAGAAGCTGTAAGCGCTTCTCGGACTGATGCAGAGGAACGTAAAAGCTAGGGTTGAGTACCGCTAAGTGCTTCTCAGACCAATGTTGTGAAACGTAGATAATCTGAGTTGAGCTCAGACTTCCTCACCAAATGCGGGGGAACGTACTCACTGAAATGACTATGCGACTAATAATCATGGTGTGCTCGCATCATGGTCTTCTCCTGCCAGGACAAACCGACCGACGTACCGCCTAGCGGACCAATATAATGTAGTGAGCGCGATGAGGGCTTAAACGCCTAGTTTCATCCTAGATACTTTATTTATATTCCGTACAAAGTGTTCATTATTGTCTTGACGTGCGTCTGATCAATATCCTCTGTATTATAAGTGGAAATATATTCTTACGAGAAAATATATAGAAATTTTTCCTTCCACTTCTAAACAGCTTGATGTTCTATTAGTTTTATATGCATAAACAATGGCCTCTTTTGCATATTATGACAAGGTGAGCAGGTCCACCTAGCCGACTTGCAATAACAAATTTGCACTGATATGGCAGTACGACAGTGGTCCAGTGGCTAGGACGCTCGATTTCTAGCTAGGCGGTTTGAGTTAAAATCCTAAAACCATTACATTACTTTTCCTTTGTTGAAAAGCTTTATCCCGTTACGATTCAAAATGAATATATTGAATTAGTTGACTTAATACCATATTTTCTTTGATTTATTGTTAACTGATAGATATTATAATTAATTATAAATTTTACACTGTTTTCAGTTTTCTAGATGACTTAGATCGGTTAGGAGCTAAAGAATATCAACCAACAGAGCAAGACATTCTTCGAACTCGTGTAAAAACTACTGGCATAGTCGAAGTACATTTTTCATTCAAAAATCTGAATTTCAAGTAAGAAGATTTATTTCTTTTTTATTCGTATTAATCCTCATGTGCCGAATGTAGCATATTTGAAGAAAATATAAATAGACCATAAAGTTAGTTAGTAGTACTATTCTCCACATAGTTAAATAAAACAGGCCCTAAAGCAAAGGACTTTTTAACTGTGTTGCATAAATTTCATAAGCTACATTAATTTTTATTTCATAAAACAATCATGAGTATAAATATTTTAAATGCTTAACGGTATATAAATCATGCTTTTTAGGAGGCAAAAGTTTGTTTCTCTGCATATTTTACGCCCAAAACGATTTTAGTGTTATTATTTTTTTTTTATTCATTTATTTATTTATTTTATTATTAAACGGGCGGAACGCCCTTTACACAGAGAAAAAAATACAAATTATAATAGTACAGTAATACAGGAAAAACGGTATAAACAATAAATGTCAAGAGTTTGGAACGATCTAGAGCCAGTATTCAATAGTATTCGATAGATCAATCATCTAGCTAGTAAGTTAAGGATAAAGATCGGACAGACGATTTAAATTAAAAACCGATTCTTTACATTGAAGCTTCGGGGAATTGAGTTCCACTGACGCTTCATTCGACTGATAGAGCTGAAAAGCCCAGGTTCGAGGTAAAGGTACTTTCATTTAGATCTCTAAAGTTTCTAATCGGATACGCGGCCGTCCTACTGACGAAAAGACTTCAGGTACTCACAGTCAGTGAAACCGTAAACAATTTTGTACGTCATAACACAATCAAATTGATAAAGGGTCGTGTTCACCGTTGGGTGTTACACTCCTCTACAATTGCTAATTAATCATGACAAAATCTGTGTAAAGGTTTACCTAGCTTAATAGCAATGTATCTAAGGAAATAATGACTATGGATTCGTGTTTGTTGATCAAATAATGGCAATGAGGACGCCAGATTTAAGGACAGTATAACAAATGACGTTGAACCAGAGATTTAAATAAGTAGATTAATGCAGAGGTGTCCAAGAAATCAACGGTGGATCGCTTAATAAAATTTATTAGGCATCCACCTGCTGGGAAAATGTCATTGCAGAGTCAAAGACAACACCCAGGTCCTTAATCGATTCAACTCTAGGCAGTCTAACGCCGTCAATGCAGTAGTCGAGCGACAACGGGGTCTAAGAGATTCGTTAGAGTAGGTCGGCCGCTAATAAAGCCGTGCTGCTGAGCTAATTTCGAAATAAGTGAATTAGACATTTCAGATGCAAGATACGCGTCAAGTATCTTGGGAATACAGCTGATCGTCGAGATCGGACGATAATTTAATACGTTTCGCCTATCCCTATTTTTAAAAATCGGTACTACATAGGAAAATAGCCAGAGCGCAGCAAAGAATCGAAGATCCGGACAACAGGCTGCTCTAGAATATCCCAGCACCGCTTTATAAAATATGGTGGGATCCCGTCAGAGCCGCCGTTGATGCTGTCGTCCAGGTTAGCCAATGGACAGTACAACGTCAGAGAGGCAGAATTTAGGATCAACTATAGGCGCCATATCACTTAGAGCATTTGTTTTGAAAACGGAGCTAAAATATTTGGAAAAAAGGCTGGCAACCTCAACATCATCAGAGGCCCTAGATGGACCGAAAAACATATTGGACGGAATACTTGAGTCGCTTCTCAAGTTTTTCACAAAGGACCAAAATGTCCGTAAATTAGGCTTAAAGCCCGTTTTGACAGACGATATTTGGACCTAGACCTAGACATTTTAATACACACAGCTCTCAGCCTCTTAAATTCAATTTCATCATTCTTACATCTAGACGATTTCCACGAGATATGAGCGATTTTCTTTTTACGAATCGCTTCTATAAGATCAGCATCATACCATATAGGGTAAGAGCTGAAGGACTGCTTCGAGATTGGAACAAATTGAGAAATAAGATCACTTAAAATACCATTAAATTTTTCCACAGTCAGTTAAGCATCGACCGACAAAGAACTAAAAACAGTCTCTCAACTCTCCTCCGACAGGCGAACTTTAATAGCCTCATAATCGGCCGCATAAAATTTATGTTTACTTAGTCTATCTACATCTACACAAGGTTCTACAGTATCACTACACACATTGCACAAAAACACGCCAGGAATGTGGTGATCATCGCAGGGCAGAATGTCCTCATTGAAGTCCAGCTGCGAGACAAGGTCCTTATGAGCGAAGAGAAAATCAAGTGAAAAGTCTTTCGCAGGATGGATCGGAAATGGCAAGAGGTCAGAGCACCAGGAAACATGATGTAGATTGAAGTCTCCAATCAGGATCATACGATGGTCAGGATACTTATTGCGGGCACGTTGCAAACTAGGAGCCACAGCCGCTTGCACAGCTGCCAAATGAATCGGTAAGAAAGATGGCAACACGCGGATTGGGTAGCCACCGCGGGTACACTTGGCGAGTTGCAGCCGCAGCAACAGTAGAGCACAACGGCAGAAACCATGCAGACGACACGTCTCCCCTCACACAGATTGTCCGGACGAGCAACACAGCAGCACGAGACCCGTGCTCGTGAGAGAGAGAGAGAGGGAGAGAGAGCGCGGTCCCCACGAAGCGCCCGAGCCAGCCACGTTCGTGAGATATCCGAATGTACAAAAAAAAGTCCAGCACTATACCGGAGACGGCGGGACACCAAACGTCACTACCACCTGAGAAGGGCATTTCCGTGCGTCGGTTGAGGCTCCGACGTGCAGCCACGAGACGCCAACGTCGACTCCGGAATGGCGACAGCCGAGGCGGCGAAACGAGGCCCGTAGAGGCAAGAGAGATCAACTGCACATCAGCAAGTTTTTACACTAGCACAAGGGACACAGAACACGCTTAAACACTTATTTCTCTTTTTAGGAGCCGAGAACTAGGGCTAATAAGTGAAAAAGAGGAGCTCCAAGACAACACGTCTGGCCCACTGTGCGCCCCCTGGCGGAAAAATTTTTTTTAATAAAAAAACCCGTAAATTTCTACATTTATTTTATTTCCTTACACTAAAGCGTATATTTGGACTCCCTTCGTTTAAAAAACTTTTATTTTTGTAAAATTGTTTATGAAAATCGCGATACTGCAACTGCTGGAAACACATACATAACATGACATTGTGACACGCTCATCACTTCTTCTTACTGGTCCTTGTTACTTTTTTAATATTAGATTTTAATAAAAGAAATAATAAGTCTAATATTTATTAGAAAAAGTAATAAACATTTGCAAATCTGAACCGTGGATCCGAATTCAGATTTGAAATAATTGATTTTACTTTAAATTATTATTTAACGAATAATATAAAAAAAATTGATTTTAAATGAAATAAGTAATAATAATAATAGTAGGTCCGGGATTGTGGGTAATGGATATGCAACGCAATAATTATAAACTCTTGTTTATATTTAAAATAGTGTGTATATTAACAAAAATAATTTAACATAAGAATAATGCCTATTGTTGCTATTATTCTTTTTAAATCAAATTTAGTTACAATTTTGTTTATTTTTTGATGAAGACTTCTGTTATGCGATTATTAAATATTATTAAATTCTACGCTTAATTTTGCAGTAGATTTCTGTATATGTACTAAGGCGCTTAAAAGTGCTGCCAGAGTAGACTAGGGCGCTTGAAAGTGCTGCCGCTAGTGATTGAACACAGGCCTCGCATGGCCTTTTATAGGGCGCTAAGCGAGCGCTGATTGAGCCGTCGCAAATATTCGCACATTCACACAATCATACTATCATTCAGTCATATTTACATTTATCATTCATACAAACATACTCGGATGCGCACGACTCGCCGTCGCTCGCTTACGCTCACATACACATATAGATATTATTACGCAACGCGCTGCTGCTGATGCTAGGTTCGTAGCTAGAGAGAGAAGGGGGACGCGCACGCACACATACGCGTCGATGGCCCGCCGTCGCTGCGTTGACTACTGCGTAGCTGCTGGTTTCATAGGAGGTGAGAAGAGTGGGGACGCGCCGAAACATTCCGTGCGCTCGCTGTATAGACAGAGTCGGATGTTTTATAGGATTTTTGAAATGTATATGTTAACGAAAGAACGGAAGTTACACGCCGGATCGTGTATAGGGCATTACAATTGTTTATAATATAAGTATTTAAAAGTGACTATGTACTGATTCATTGAGTCATGAGAATTCAATACAACTACTAATCATACACGTTTTTGTGTAAGCGAATTTCCATGTAGATGTCCTTGTAACTTTGTTTTTCCTTGTGTCCTAAAATGTTAAGTAAAAAAATCAAGTTTACTTATGAATTTCTATGTGCCGTATCTTTCCGTGGGTTCATAGATTTGGAATAAAGTGAGATAAAAAATTATATATCCGTTGAGATAGTATGCAAAGAAGTTACTCATACTATCGTTAGTATAATACCTCAGATAGCAATTTCGAAAGTAAAATGTAATGATTCAATTCAAAAAGTATTTATTATTCACACACTTATAACAAAATATACTATTACGTTTAAGTTATTGCATTTTATATACAAGTTTTAGTCTTAGTTGTACCAATAGAGGTAAACTACATCGGCTTTTAAACGTGGACATATCAGCCAAACACTCCAGCGAAGCCCAGTAAGCTGTATTCTTTCTACTGACGTTAAACCATACAACTTCTTATCAATAACTTTGCCAATTAAGCTATGTTGATGACAAGTTAGCCGTTCTTAATTCCTCTGTCCCTGTTAAAGATACTCATCACACCTTCTACCTCAAACCCGTGAAAACAGAACATTTATACAGTATATGAGGGGTAGTCTTCTCCTCTTCTTTGCACTACCTGTAGTTCCTAAAATCAGTGAGTCTCATTTTTTGCTGGTATCACCACCTTCCTGTGCCCGATCAGCCAGCCCATGGCTAGCTTAAATCTGTTTCTTCTTAGGCTTTTAATGATATCTTTGACCTATCTAACAATTAGTTCCTTGATTTTATGCCATTTCGTGCTTAGCTCTACATACAAATTTTCTCTACCCGCTGGATTTCAGGTCTCTTAGCGGGCTAACAGTGCCTTTTCATGGCTTTCAATTTTCTGCGTTGACTAGACGACATGACTTTTTTAAGAGACTCGAAACATTTACCAGTAAACATTATTACTATTTGTATATATTAATATTTCGCCTATCCTAAATATACTTTCATATTTTACTATCCTTAATGATACTTCACCTAAGATTTTTTTACATTCCTGCCGAAGTCGCAATTAAGTTGAAAAAATTAAGGTGGGATTCTGGTGAAATTTTTAACTTTTTTATATTATAGTATCATTTTCTGAAACTGTGTACTCATATTCGGTACAAATAATGTAAGATTTCTATATTTTGAGCCATTTATATATTTTTCAAATTATTGCAAAAAATAGTTTAAAATTGGGCTTACATGCAAAGGTCTCTTGCGCACTTCTTTTTTACTAAAACTAAAATTCTTATGGCCAATGTTTGCATTTATTCAAAATTAAAATTTCATAGTGACCCGATTTTAAAAAATACAAATAATAAAATTTAGTACGTGAAAAATCGGTTATTGGACAAGAAGTTCTACTAATTTTTAATCCGATAACTGATTTTTTACGTACCAAATTTTAGTAATTAGCTTTTTTAAAAATCGGGTCACTATAAAATTTTATTCTCGAATAAATGCAAACATTGGCCGTAAGAATTTTGGTTTTAGTTGAAAAGGAGTGCGCAAGAGACCTTAGCAAGTAAGACCAATTTTTAACTATATTTTGCAATAATTTGAGTAATATACTATATATATGGCTCAAAATTTACAAATCTTTCTCTTTTTTTGTACCGAATATGAGTACAAAATTTAAGAAAATGTGACTACGATATAAAAAGTTAGAAAATTCACCAGAACCCCACCTTAAGACAAGCGTGCAATAATCGTGCATTGGTTTAAAAAATCACGTGGTCAAATAGACCATAAAAAATTGATTTATCATGTAAACTCCCCTAACCCTTTCAACTTAGATTTTCAGATGTCAGGAATAGGTAAAATATGCTCTGCTCAATGCCTTTAACAAGCCTGAAATGGTCACCACCTTTCCTAGTCTTATATATTTAATAATTATGGAATAGTAGCTTGATTTCGCTTGATCTGTGTCATAACTATGACACCAGATTATTTTATTTATGTTATTTATATTTTTTATTGTAATATATAGAGGTCTGGGATACCAGGTAGCGGAGGATTATCACAATAATAAGATCTTTTTAGATTATGTTTGGATAAGAAAATAAATATATTCAGTCAATTCTTTATTATGTTAGTAAGAATATTGCATAATTATTGCATACATTCTTTTTAACAAGGTAAATTAACAAGTATGCTTTGTGTTACAAAAGGTTTTTGTCAGATACGCTTTAAATTGCGTTATCTACAGTAAATCAAGATAATTTTATAAGTATAGAAAATATTCTATAATTTATAAAAGTTTTTGACTAATACGTTTAAGTTGCGTTATCAAGGTTTAATCGAAGAAATTTTACAAGTTTTTGAAATGGCTAAGTAATTTTAAGTATTCTATTCACTCAAGGCGTTAATTGCTCTTAAGTAGAGACTAGTTACTTAAATTGAAGCTGAAGCTAGTGTCTAGCCATAAGCCACGCATGGCCTTTCATAAGAAGCTAAGAGAGCGCGGATTGAGCCGCCGAAATTATTCGCACATTCAGACCTCACATCTACATACATATAAGCATACAAGGATGCACGCGCTTCGACACCGATGTGTCATCGCTCGCTTCTATTTCATATATACATACACACTATACGTGCGACGAGCCGCTGCTGCTGGTATACCTCTGTTGTGCCGCTGCTGGCTGCTCGGCTGTAGACTAGAGTATTAACGGGAAGAGTGGGACAATGGAAAAACCCCGAGTAGTTTCTGTAATACAGTCGAATGACTTTAGTTCTTTATTTGTAAATACGCAACGGATTGTGTACGGGGCATTACAAGCCAACTTTGTATCATGTCGGTAATCTACATCTCATTAAATAAAAAAATTATAAAAATTTATGAAATAAGTTACAATCAAATTTATCATTATAGATCACTAATTTGCGCTCAACGAAGACTAGTTAATTCAAATTTGCACCTAAGACTTATTCATTTTAGTTTTATCGCAAAGATTGGTGAAAATGTTGATGTGATATTGAGATGTATTAAAATTACGTAATTCTTCATGTAATTTTTATGATACACCGTGGCGTAAACCTCGATTGACCGTACACTCGTGCAAAAACGTACTCGCTAAATCTCTGTTTACGCACGTTGTGTCATAAATTATCATACCATACTAGGAAAGTAAAGGGATTTCACCCTCGTGGGAACTTATCACTATAGCGTCCCCACGAGGGTTAAACTACTTTACCGCACTAGTATCGTAGTATACTTATATGTGATTTGTGACGTCAGTTTCTTATGTATTGATTTCAAATGTTTCATCACGTAATTTTATGACTTATTAAAAAAATTGAAATACTTTAGCTTTATTAAAATTTTTTACGTGATTTGAGTACGTTATTTAATCACATAAATATTTAGTTCGAAACAATTATACTTTTAAATACTTTAAATTTGTTAAAATGAGTCACCGTATAGGTACTACCATGCGATAATAGTGCGGAAAATGGGGGCTATCGCCTCAAAAATTAATCATTTTTAATACTTTCACTGAATTAAGGAATATGAAAAAATAAAATCAAGTAACGTGGTAGCGCCACGAGGGCAAGTTTAAGAAGCAGACGAAGCCGCGGCGCTGGCGCTACTATTTACTTCTATGTTAATGTTTACATTTTTTATTACGAAGAAATAAATGCATTTCTTTGTTGTCTCCAATTTATTTCGACTTATATCATATTTTATTATGCTTGACTAATTGTCTCTGTGGATCCCTCTGCTCTGTAGGCGTGCTGCTCCTTGTGTAGCCCCTTATCACCCAAAATCTTCCCTTGAATGTATCTATCGACCATTCTTTCAACGGTCTTAAGTACAAAGGAGGTCAAATCTTTCGGAGATGTGTATCCATTTTTTTCCCGGTTTCGGAATGAATACTACCTTGGTTTCTGCCACCCTGTCAGGAGGTTAGCTGCTTCTTCCAGGGATGTGCTATCCTTGATGACGAGTGGTATTTCGCGCATGGCTTCCTCCACATCCTTCTAATATCCTTCCCAGTTCGTCTTCCTCAGGTTTCTTACTCATTTGGGTTGTTCCTTGCCAAGGGTATCGACCAAATATGTGATCAGAGAGTTGTCCAATAATGATGGTTCGTCGCTTACTCGCCATTCGCTGATCAGCTGCGCTATCTTGGTGGGCGACAGCGTTAAGTCTATCACCTCCTCCCTAGTCGCGTTCCTGAATGTAGACGTGTCACTAACGTTCATTATCTCCGGGTCTGTCCTCGCGAGGTAGTCGAACAGTTTGACACTCCTGGCATTAGTAACCGTACACCCCCATACTCTGTTGTGTGAGTTGGCGTTACACCCTATAACATGTGGAACGTTGTTAAACATATAGTTTTCCACTAACCTCTGGATCTCCTTTGGTAGATTGTCTGTATTGTCAAATGGTGAATAGGCGGAGGCTATTACAATCCGTCCTACATCCTCCAACTTTGTTTGAACTGCCATGACTTCCCCTGTGGTAAGCTTCAGCAGTGGCAACGCGTTGACATCCTTGGTTACTATGCAGGCCCTAGGCCTCTGCTCCTTCGGGTCCCTGAAACAGGCTAGATTACTCAGCCCTCTTATGGCACCCTTCACTAGCTGGGGTTCCTGGATGAGTGCTATGCCTGTGTGCTCCACTGTCATACTCCTCAGTAGAATAGCTGAGGCGTCTTTATAGTAATGCAAGTTAATTTGAGAGATAGGAAGGGATGATGGGGCCATTTATGTCTCCATTACCTCCTTCGTAGACTCTGCCCCCCTCTCGACGGTCCGTCGCGTCTCTCCGCGGTAAACTTCCACGTTCAACCTTTCGAGGTTGTACCAGGGCCGCACAAGAAGCTATTTGTCTTCCGAGCTTACCTTCCCTTTCTCTCCGACCTTGGATTCGACGTCTCTAGGGAGAGGTTGTAGCCCTCCAATCTTTCCAAGATCAACGCTGGCTTCTCTGCCGGAACAGAAAACCGGGCGACAACCTTAATCCTTTGCTAAAGTAGCTCTGCCCCTCCTATTTTGAGCCTGGCGCCTTAGGGTAAGTCCACAGTGGCTAGCTTGTTAGTCATTCTCTCATTCATCTCTAGGTTGCTGGCTACCAGGATTAATGCTTCCTGCTTACAGTAGGAGGCGTCGAATTTAGGTCATGTGTTAGGTGGCTGAAGATATAACTCCTTCCTAACCACACCCTGGAACTCTTGAGACCACAATCATGAGCAGGTTTGCTCTTTGGGCGTGAGACTGCCCCCTCCCGTATGCCCCCTCACCTGAGTAGGCCCGCTGTTGGGATTTGCCTCCTTGGAAGGCACTTTGACTTTTTTGTTGTTACGGGGGACAGAGGGCGGGGTTTTATGTTCCCTTGTCACCTCTTCTGGCCCGTAACCAGCGCATTTGAGGTAATAGGCTCAGTAGATGAGGCAGCCGCACGAGCATGCTCGCGGGCCTTCCTCCTCCTTAAAGTACCACAGTCCCTCTTTCTTTGCTTTTCAACAGATGCTAGGGCAGATAGGGTCACAACCCCTTCGGCCGTACTATCTGAAGGTGCGTCCACCACTCTTCCCTGGGTCTGTTTAGGTGGTTCCAACGACCTCTGGGGCAGCGTTCCCTTTGCAGGGTCGCCGACCACCTGAGGATCCGTTAGTTCCTCCTTCCCCTTACTTTTATCTTCATGAGTTTTAATAATAAACTTTATTTTTGATCCTACGAGTAGCTAGGGAAATAAACGGTCCACCATTGCAGAGCCCCGCATGCGACGGTAAGACTAACTACTCAGAGATTTAGCCTGGTTTCTCCGAGGCATCGTTTGTAACCGACTAGTACACCAGCAGTCAACTAGTCCCCTCAGCACTATGGCTCACACCTTGGGATTAGGGGTTAGATGGAATATACGTTGCGCCTCGACGAAAAGCGGACACTCGACAAGATGACAACCCCTGGTGAAGGAATTATCTTAAAATAAAATAAAATAAAATTATCTTTAAATGCTAATAAAACTGTGTATATATTCTATATGGAAACTATTGTAATAATGTGCCAGCCAATTTACATATAATTATTAGTATAATAGAAAGGCATAAATTAATAAATATAATTAATTTTTGATTTCAGTATGCGTTGGGATAAACATATTGATTCCCTTATGAAAAATACTAGATAATTGATTTTCATCTTTGCTAAAATCAGAAATATTATGGATAGACAAACGCTTTTGATTTTATTTATCATGCTTTTTTCCAAAGCCTAGTTGGAAGTTAGCAGTTTTCAGTTTCTAAAAAGGGTAAAAGTGTTTCTTATGTAACGGACGAAGAGGAGATGAGTCCGAAAGCGAAAAAGAGTAGACGCGGGCTTGAACCGCGGACCCCGAAATTAACAAGCGAGAGCTCTAACCACTGAGATAACGTCTACGATGCAAGCGCATGCTATGCATCGTAGTACGGTTCTGCGGACTCTTATCGCTGACTCGTCTCGCAGCTCGCGTTGCAGACGTGTGCGTCTGTGACACTAATGACAAGAACTTCTAGCATGCCAAGTTTGGTAATGAGATGGACTTTGCAGTAGAAGTTACATGATTTTAAACAAAATAAGTTGTGTTGCTGTATGTTATTCATGGGCTATTGGGTTATGTGCACAAGTTCTTTGTAGCACGCTCATAGCCTGCTATGTACTGAACATGCATGTACTGCAAAGAACTTCGTTCTCATTTTTTGAGCCATCTGTAAACCATACTACACTATTTTGGAGGAGTTCAAGTGAACCCGTCTTCCATTCTTCCCTTTCTGGGATTATGATCGAGAACGGATTAGAGAAAAAAATTCTTTCCGCTATTCTGTCACAACCTCTTTCTACCATTAGTGGCATTACTTGTTCCTGAAGTGCTGTATCCTTGAAATCCGAACAGTTCGTTGATTCTGCTATTCTGCAGAACGTCCTGCACGCATTTGCCCTTATTACCTTGCCTAGTGGAGAGAGTTCCAACAGTCTTTCCATAGCGACCGTAGGTCTCGTTCGCATAGATCCCGTGATTCCTCTCATGACCAATCTTTGCACCCTGTCTAGTGCCCTTGTGTGAGTTATCAACTCACACTTGTGGCCCCATACCAGTGCTCCATGGATAAGTCTTGGTTTTATGATTGCATCATATAGCCATCTCACTTCATCCGGTTCTAGATCCCAGGTATCGCTAAAAGCCCTCCTACAGGCCCAGAAAGTGCCTATTACTTTCTCGCATTTATCTTTGATATGTTTTCCCTAGTTGAGTCTGGCGTCGAGTGTGACTCCCATGTATTTGACTGTTAGGTCTCAATTCCGACCTATAATTAATTATTGAATTTTACTTACTTGGGTTTAACTGCTTGGGCTGGAAACTCTGCTGCTGTGCTGTAGTCAGGCTTATACAGGATGGATATATTCAATAGAAAAACACTTGTAGTTGATTGACTTTCACGATTTATTCAAGATAAAGTTCTATAGGTATCGGGATCGCGACTTAAGCCCGGATAACTCTTGTCGACGGATAGGAGCGTCGTACAAGAGTCCAGATCAAGTATATAATTACAACTGGTGGCTCGCTGATCTATTTATTAATCTGAGTCGTCAGTTTTCGGCGTCCGCTGATATTACTTAAATGCAATGCGTCGCAGGACGTCACACCCCCACAACTAGCCGATTTCCCATTGGTACAATGGCAACTTTATTGTAATATTACATAAAACTAAAATTAACAAATAATTTACAAATAATTTTGATCCTTCAAATTCTAACATATTTTAACAATAATTTTTTTCACTTAAAAATTCCAACTTATTTACTTTAAAAGTTCAAGATTAGTTTTCTTTTATTAATTGTTATTGTTTAAAATCATTAAATATTTTCATTTTTACTGTTTTATATTTCAATTACTAAATATGCTGGAATTTTATTTACATATTTAAAAATCTTATAGATATCATTTTACATAACATTCATTAAAAACATCAGTTGATTTTAATACAAATTTACTCTATCAATACATCGTATATGCAGAATAATATAATCGGAGTTTTAACATTAGTCTCAAATATCTATAAACTAACAATTTTCATAAAAAATATAAATTTTGTATACCTATGTTGTATACATAGAATAATATTATAGGGATTTTATATGATAGATTTCTTTTATAGTGGTGTTAATGAAAATAAAGATATACTAGCCTTAGATTGTGTCTGAATTTTCGGTATTGTGATTTTACTTGTATAGGTATTTGCATGTAGTGGGCGTGAAGGAATAGGTGGTGGCATTGGGGCAGATATTGGAGCGGTGAACTTTGTTTCTTGTAATTCTGTTTCTTCATAAACTCTGTTCTTCTTTTTATTCGTATGAATCTGCTCTTTATGCTGCTTGTATTTTCCAGTGTTGTCAATAAATGCGTTACTGAGCTGAAAATCGCTCCACATAGATGTATTGACCATCCAAAAACCGTGTATAACGTGTAGCCTCTAATAATGGTATCGATGATCAGTTTTCCAATATGCAGGATTATAAGTATCATGATAAACACATATGAAAATGACCCACATGTGATCAGTTTTTGCAATAAGCATGTGCCATGTACTTTCGGCTAAATTTCTTATAGTATTTTCTGAAAATATGTTTTAGATGTTTTCTCTCCTGCCATTTATCTGGCAATCACATTTAAAAGTGATGCCTTCTCTATTGGAAACATTAATTGCTGTTGTAATTGGTCCAACTCTTCTTGAGAATATACTCCACTTATTGTGTTGGTGTGAATTTTATCCATTCCTCCGAAATTCTGTAGTATGTAGGTACTATTGAGTTACAATTTACTTGAACTACCTTCTTCACTAGAATATGTGTTTTTGGTGTTAAGAACCAGGTTTCATTTCCTGATAAAACTGGCAATTGATTGTAGCATTCCTTTGGATGCAAAATTTTTACTGTTTTTGGTAGGCATTTTATTAAATGTACCACTTCTCCTGCAATTCTTGCTATGTATCCAAGTTTTTTCATAATACTATAGACAAATTCATCCGGGGAAAGAGAGGCTATGGCTAAGGAATTTTGAATTACCTTTCTTTCAATTTCACATTTTTCCGTTATTAAATTAAAATATAAATTATTTAGCTACTTCCCTAAATGCCTTTCTACATATACAAATTTCGAATTAACATATGTAAATAAATTTGAGTTTACGCTATTTATATTACTAATTTTATCGTTTTGAAAATGATACGCATTTAAATAACTACTCTTTTCTATGATTAGTAATTTTGGATGTTCTGTACGTATAAATTCTCTATTACAACGCATAATTTTATCCTTAATAGCTAAAGCGAACGTTACTTCATTTGAATTTAGTGCGTAAACAATTTCATGATTAGTATTGCTAAAATATTTTGTCGCTATTCCTTTGAAAAAAACATTAAAAGAGTTTCTAAAACATTCCCCTTGCGGTAAAACTTCCCAAAACGTGTGTCCTCCTTCCATACCTATACAATGTTTTTCAGAAAATTTACACACCGTTCCTGAGCTTAATCTTAATTTATCATTTTTTAAACTAACCTTAGCACTATTTTGAATTAACGTTATTTTAATTAAGCCATGAACAAATACCTTATTCCAGGATCCAAAACTATCAGCGTAAGATGCACCTGAGCAAGAGTTGTAATTGTTGAATTTACCTTCAAATTTGCTATTGTGTGAATATTATCATACTTAAAAATTCCCGTATCATGAATAAGTTTACATTGTTCATGACTTATTTCATAAGTATATTCCTGCTCTCCATTTTCTGTAGGAATAAGATGTCCGAACATTCCACAGCTTGATACTGTTCGGTGGATTTCTATTTTACATTGTATTACCGTGACTTTACCGTGAATTACTTGTGTATTGTGGAAGTCGCATTCTCCTGAGTCCAGTAGAGAGAATGTTGTTATGTTTGATGTTGTTGTGCCGCAGTCGTATCCTACTATAGCGTGATTGTTTCGAAAAAGCGTAAAAATTATAATTATTTGAATAATGATGTTGTCCATATTCCTAGAAAGAGAAATATTTTAGTATCAAGTATGGCAACGACTTAATTTATTTGTATGAGCTGTTTTTGGTTTTCCATTGTAATTGATAGTTACATTACTATTTTCACGTACTTTAAGGATCTCATATGGACCCAAATTCTGGTTTTTCTCCAATTTTCCTGGCTTTAGTTCTTTTATTAACCAGACCTTTTCACCAATTTTTAAGTCGATTGGATTTATAAATCGATCATAATATGCTTTTGATTTTAATTTTGAATCTATCAAATTTTCTCGAGCTAATTTTGCCATCTCTTGCATTTTTCATACAAGATTTTCTAAATATCCATTAAACGTTGGCAATTGCTCTGATTTTTTAAATGTTTTGCTAGATGGAAGTCTAGCTAGATAACCAAAAACTAGTTCATGTGGTGTAAACTTATGGCTCCTATGAACGTTCGTGTTATAATGAAACTGTGCGAACTCTAACAGCTCATCCCATTCGATTTTCTTTGATGTAAAATTTGTTATATATTCGCACAGAGGGTGATGAGCTCTCTCTACAGAACCATTCGATTGGGGTGAAAATGCCGTAGTTTCAATCTTTGTAAACTTAAATAGACGCGCTACTTGTTTTAATAGTTTATTTGTAAAATTTGCCCCTCTATATGTTAGTACGAGCTTTGGTGACCCAAAAATACATATAAATTTCTTAACTAACGCGTCAGCTACGGATTCCGCCGTTTGATCTGACATAGATGCTATAATTATCAATTTAGTTAGTTGATCCTGTATTGAAAGTATATATTTATTATTATTTTGAGTAACGGACCTACTACATCCATACAGATTTTATCGAAAGTTTTTAAGGGTGTATCCGTAATTATCATAGGTTGTTTTAATTCTTATTCTTTTTAGATTATTTCTCTGGCAATCCGCGCATGTATTTACTCTGTTTTGAATATCTACTTTAAGATTTTCCCAATAATACTTATCTTTTATTTTATTATATGTTCTATTTAAACCCGAATGTCCTCCTATTTTAATAGAGTGTAGCATTTAAAATATTTTAACTCTGTTTTTCCTCTACATAAACTATATTATTTAGACAGATCACAACCTTTATATTTGTACCTTCAAATAAAGTTTTCAAAATTTCCTCAATTTCCTCCCAACTTATATTATTTATTATTAGATCTTTTGAAATGCTAAATATTAAATAATTTTTTTACAAAAATATTGTTTTTAATAGCTGAAATAACTTAATAATATTAGTTTTAACAGTAACTACTGATTTGGCTGTATTTAATCATAAAACAAAAATTTTATTTTTACCCTTATTTAATATTTCAATTTCATTATCACTTAAGTTTTTATTCAAATAAATATTTTCCTTTTTTAATAATTCCCCTATATTGTCTTCTAATGGCTCTCCTTTATTATTAACTATATGAATAATATTATCATTGTGAAATTGTATCGTATTCTTGGAATATACTATATTTTTCTGCTTATTTATTTATTTATTTATTTATTATATTAAACAGGCAGTCTGCACTTTACATTAAATAGAAACTAAGAACGCAAGGTGGCGCAGAACGAGGCGCAGCTGATCATGTTCGCTCTCCGTACTGAGAATAACAGTAAATAATAAGAACAAAAACTAATACGCAGCTAAACGGTACGTCGATCGACTGATAGAGAAGATGATGAGAATAAGCGTAGGAGAGTTGGAAGCTACGACGAGCAAGAGAAGCTCTTGACAAATGGAAAGGCCCTTGTTTTGAATTCATTAACTGATTTTAGACTGCTGGGCAACACGTTCCAGATTCTCCTAAGCCGGTTCAGTGTAGAGTAAACCCCGAGATTTGTCCTAGCATAACCCTCTACAATTCCTCGAGGTTGGCGAAGAGTATATTTGAGATCACGCGATACAAAGGAGTTATTCAACTCCTCCGAGAAAAATAAAGTCATCTTCAGCTTAAATGAAAGGACGCAGTCAAAATAATGCAAAAGAGATCTAATGGATACAATACCGAAATGATGGGTCCCAACTCGCCTCACCAAGGGCACGATTAACAATAGAATAGTCTACATTCACAAAATTACGTTTTTGGAACCGACAAAGACGAGACACAACGGTGAACAGCGCAGGCTCATGATGCTCATCAGTAGGAACCAGTTTGTCGACGGTAACACTGCAAGAGACGAGGGCCTCAGGGGCGAAGAGCAGGTCCAATGTGTAGCCTTTCCTAGGATGTTCTGGGTACCTCTGTGTCAGGTTGAAGGCTAACATGGCGGCACAGACAGCGGCTACACAATCCACATGATTGCGATCCAAATAACTCAGCTGGGTATAACTGAGAGGGTTGGTGTGCCAGCTGACATTTGGGAGGTTAAAGTCTCCCAAGATGATGGGCTGATGGTCACTAAAACGACTGGCAAGATCATCCACAGCTGAATTAAAGCTCTCGTAAGCCCCAAGACTGGATCTAGGTCTGATGTAGGCTGCTCCCAAGATGATCTTAAGGTGACGAGTGGAGATCCGTACAAACAGCTTATCGTGTAGTTTTTCCTCCTCTGGTACACTTTTCTTTCTAGACTTTTGTACCTTGGCCATTTTGCGTTTTTTTCTCTGTAACTTTTTATTATGAAGTTTCGATCTTTGTTCATTAATAATTGTTATCTTTTCATCATTCGTCAAATCTTGCGACGTCTGATTTTCTTCTCGCCTTTTCTGGGCTCTTGTTACTACGCATATATTCATTTTCGCTACAGGATTCCTTGATAATGCATCTGCATTTGTATTTTTTTTTTCAGCTTTATACACAATTTCATAATCATAATCTGCTAGTTTTAATCTCCATCTCTGAACCCTTTCATTATTATCCACAGATTTCAACCATAATAGTGGTCTATGGTCAGTTACAATTATAAATTTATTTTCATAAATATAATTTTTAAATGTTTTTATAGCATACATAATACCCAGGGCTTCTTTTTCATAGGTTGCATATTTAAGTTCCGCAGGCTGCAATACTCTTGACGCATAAGCTATCGTTCTGTCTTTGCCTATCTCCCCTTGAGAAATTACACAACCTAACGCATATTGACTTGCATCCGTCGTTATAAACGATTTATTGAATTGCGGATATTGCAAGACCGGTACTAAACATAATGATTCTATGAGTTTATCAAATGCAGTTTGTTGCTCCAATCCCCACGCAAATGGCCTATCCATTTGTAGTAATATGGTTAGTGGCTTAGTAATTTCTGCTAAAGTTTTAATAAACATTCTATAATAATTTACAAAATCTAAAAACTGTCTAACCTTTTTAACGTTATTGGGAATTGGGAATTTTTTACTGCTTGTATTTTGTTTTCATCTGGTTTTATACCTGCTTCACTAATAACATGCCCTAAAAAACACATTTCTGTCTTGCTAAATTCACATTTTTCCGGCTCTAATTTGAGCACTACTTTTATTAATGCTTGAGCTATTAGACCGAATCTTTCCTCTAATTCTTCAATCGTGTCACCGAAAATAATAATGTCGTAAGCTAAATGCAGTTTTGTGAATATCCGAAGGTCTCATCTTTACTTGATGAAAGCCAGATTTTAAATGTCATACATCAAAATATTTCCTCTTTCCAATTAAGTCTAAAATTTCATTAATATTGGGAAATAAATATGGATCGGCTATAGTCTCCTCATTCAAGGCTCTATAAACTATCACCAATCTATATCTTTTCTCTCCTGGGATTAGCTCCTTCTTCGGGACTACTAACGCTGGTGCATTGAACGCACTTTTTGTTTCTCTGATTGCTTTCGTTTCTTGCAATTTGCATATTTCTTTTAAAGCTATTCCCTTAGATTTGTGTGCTAATGGATACTGCTTTACGTATACTGGCTTGTCAGAAGTTAAGTTGATTTCATGTCGTTCTACGTTATATGTACCTAATTTATCGCCCTCTATCCAAAAAACATCCGGATATTGGTTTATCATTCGCTCGATTCTTTCGTCGTTTCTTTTACCTCCATTTTTTAATTGCAATTTCTTTTGCAATATTTCCTTCCGACTCGGTTTTCTGGTTTTATTTTTTGGTTTTTATTTAAAATTTCAGTTTCTATAATTAGAATTAATTTCTCATCAATATTAAGTTCTTCTACTACTTGAGCCCCTTCTGGCATATAATCGATGTCTATTGAAACGTATTGATATTTTTTTTCTTCAAAAATTATTTTTTTATCTGGTTTAGATAGTTTTACATTATTTTCCTTCATAATAGTTATTATTTCCTTATAATTCAGCCTTTTGGTTTGGGTTGGCGCTTCCTCAGGCGTTACCTGATCTTGTAATACTGTATTTACGACAAGTATAAAATTTTCTATATTTTTATCATTTTTCAAAAAATTTTCCAAGTTCCTAGGCTTGTTTTCATTTATCTTTTTTTGTTGTAAACTTTGTAATTCTGATTTGTCATTTATTTCATGGGTTTTCGATATTGTGTTTAAAATGGCGAAAACATCATTATTAAATGTATTTTCTGTGACACTATCATGTTTTTATAGAATTATTTGCGATGCCGGATAATAATATTTTTTTATCTAGCAGTTGTGTTCCTATATGAATTTGATCTTATTTTATTATATTTATTTGTGCTCCACTATCGACAAGTAAATTGCAAAAATTTTTAAAATAGGGTTTTATTATCTCAACATATTCTAATAAATCATTTAATTTTAAATGATATATTTCTAGTTTGATTTCTTTTTCCTCAAGCAATTGAATATCCTGCTGATCATGATCTTCATAATTTGCCCTAGTCTGATTCTGAGATGCTGTTATGACGTTTTAACCGTGTTTTCTGTATTGCTAAGTGTATTTGTGTTGTAACTTCTCGGCCACTCGGTCCGAGAAGGCTTTATTCGTTTCCCGACTCGGGAAACGAATAAAGTTCTGTAATCGGAAACATTCTTCCGTCATATGATTTGTATTTTTGCAAAGACTGCAAAATTTGCTCGCACGCATTTCCAATGATTTTACTTCGGTACAATTTTTTATGTTATGACCGCTTTTTTTACAATATGTGCAGTTTTCCTCTCTTCTAGCAATATTTTCTAAATTCTTCAATGTTATACACTTATATACAGGGTGACATTTCGAAATAATCACACTTTATTTGGCTATTATTTGTATTTTGATTATTATAGTTGCTATATTTTCTAAAGTTATTAGAGTTACTAAAATTTTGATATTTACTATTTGAATTATTAAAACTTTGCTGTTTATTACCTATTTGACCTTTTTAACCTCTGGGCATGCTTTTATCGTATGGCCCGTATCGTATTGAATAAGATTTGTTCTTGTGTTGCGCTACTAATATTTTGAATTGTTCACATTCTATGGCTTCATGGTCTTCATCATTACAAATTGAACACATTATAAATCTGTTATTCGCAATCGGACTTCTTACTTACAGGCAGTACTTTACTGGATGTCCAAGTTGATTACATCGTTTGCATATAACCTCTGGGCATGCTTTTATCGTATGGCCCGCGCTATTGCAAAATTCACATGAATTGCTAACATTTGCCTTTTTTGTACAGGCAGTTGGATCATGACCACATTCCTTACACTTCAAACACAATTCATTTTCTATTATAAATGGGCATTGAGTCACTGTATGGCCCATAACCTGGCAATATTGGCAATGATTGCCTTTAATTTTATTCAGTTTACACGCGTCTATAGAATGTCCTTGATTATTGCAAAATTTACAAATCGATTCAATTTTATCCTTAACTTTTCTGCAGTTGTTCGACAAATGCTCCTTATTTTTACAATATACAAATCCCGAATTATGACAGAATAATGCTTCATGCCCATAACTGTCACAGATTTGATACGCGCATATAGTAGCATTACTTGTATTGTTATTATGTGAATTGCTATATATATTATTTATTTTATGGCATAAAATTCCTCTTTTATTGAATTTCGATTCTATTTCTATAGCTTTTGTAATGGCTTCTGTTAAATTGGTTACTGCTCCCAATTCTATTCTGATTTCTTGCTTTAATCCTTAAAACCTTGAAAAGCATCATTATTTATTTTAGTTTCAAACGCGGCCTTTTCTGTTGCTGTAAGACTTTATACTTCTTTGCTGTCCTTAATCTTCAGCACTAACTTTTGCAATCTATTGGCAAAACTAAAAACCAATTCGTCCGGTTTTTGCAAAATTTCTTCAATTTACCCATACAGAGAGTGCATATTCTCAGTAGATGGGTATATCTGTCGTATTGCTTTTATGAAATCTTCAATAGTATTGATTGTTGCATTCAACATTGCCTTGTAAGTTTCCCCTTTTAATTTAATTTTCTAAATTGGAATTGAATTAGCTTGATCTGCTGCTGATAACATATTCTTGGCTTGTTTCAATTTTTCGATGTATTCATTTACCGAAATATTTTTTCCATCAAATTCTGGTTCCAAATTAGCTACATATTTTAACGATAAGCGTCGCGGATTCTCCGCCATATTGATATCGTTGGCACGATTGCCGTCAAGAAGATTATCAAAATCAAAAGTAAAATTAAAGTTTGAATTACTTGGGTATACAATTAAGCTAAGCTGGTCACTAATACCTTCTATATCTATTAACGATGTCTCCTCAACTCCTTGTAGAAATTTGGTATTATTCACTATTCTGTCTAGGCCTATTGGAATCGCTATGGCTGGTGTTATAGGTGAAAATGTTGAATGATTTGACTTTTCTACTGTCCCGAATTCTTTTTGTTTTGCAGGTGTTAGCGGTATACTTAGGCTTAGATGGTTTTTATTAAGCTGCTTGATTTGCTTTTTGATTGCTCCCGTAGTTCGCCCTGGTGTTGTATCTTCCAGCTTCAAGTCCTTATTTTCTTTCAAAATTTCTTGAATTTCTAGATTCTGTTTACTTCGCTGATCTGTATCGGGTGTTACTATTTATTGGCTATCTTCTAGCTTTTTATTATTTATATCAGATAATAGTACTTGCTGACTATCTTTTATCCATTCGCTGTTTGTCGGCGGCGATCAAATTATTTTCTTACTTTTTGTGAATGGGTTTTGGATATTAGTGATTACTATGTCCTTTGTTAATGCTGGATTTTCACGAACAGCGTTTCTAGTTAATCTTGGCCTCTGAGTGTCGTTTACTTATTTACTTCTTTCTTATTATTACTCATTTGATAAGCTCATTTTTGTTACCTTTCTATTCATTACAAAATCTTATTTAGTCCGAATTTTAGAATTTCAAATCCCTTACAAACAATTGAAACGAAATTTTACTGTCCTACTTATATTGTAACACACGACCTACTTTCTAGGTATGCGCGTAATTAATTTCTTCACATATGTTTTGAATATTCTCGATTGATCTAGTGACACAAGCGCTACCAATTTGAAGCGCTTCTTTCAATCGCCTTGCTCACACTGCAACGTCAGGTGAGGGCGATCGCCGGTGAGCGCAAGCAGGTCACTCACCCAATCTTTCTTTGAACTCGCAATTTTATATTTCTGTTTTAATGATTGTTTTTCCAATCTAACTACCGTTTTGTTTGCAAATTATATATATATATATATATATATATATAATTTGCAAACAAAACGGTAGTTTTTTAACCCTAACAAAGTCAGTGTCATGCTGTGTACAAACAGGTATAAA
>JAZHPH010000651.1:0-29821 GCA_037356405.1 Nasonia oneida | reverse complement strand
CATTGATGTGCCTACGTGTTTTTAAAAAACATTATTGTACTCGGGGAATGCGGGGTTATTGGGTTTACACATTTAGGTTATATATTTATTCCTCGCTTGTTTTCTTGCCTTGTTAGCTAGCCTCTTGTTAACTTGCCTTCCTTCGATGTGCCGAGGTGTAATTTCAATGAATTATTTTACTTGGGGAACGTAGGGTAGTTTGGTTTACGCATTTACATTTTATTTTTATTCCTTGCTCGGCTTGCCTTCCTTCTATGTGCCGAGGTGTGGTTTGAATAAATTATTTTAGTTGGGCCGCGTGAGGTACTTTGTTGTAAGTATTTTGGGTTCAGATTTCTACCTCGCTTTGCTCGCCTTCCTTCGATGTGCCAACGTAGTCTTCTGGTGAATGTTTTTTTAAAAAACGGGCGTGTGGAGAACGTTAGTTGAACAATTTTGGCCTTACATTTTATCCTCGCCTCTCTCCGATATGCCAATACAGTTTTAAAATAAAAAATTTATCAATATGAATTAATTAATATTTTTCGCCATAAAAACGGAATTCCGATATCAGATTCGTGCTTGGCAACCCCAAAAACGGTATATAGTTGATCCTCTTTGTGAATCTTATGTAAAATAGTGAATTTCACCATAATTTATGTGAAAACTATTGTTTAAACAAATAATTTAGCAAATCTGATATCCGATTCGTGATCAGCGACCTTTTAAACCGCACAATAGCACTAGTGTTCGTTAAATCCTTTATTTTGCAATTATTTTCATAAACAGCAATTTTAAATAAATAATTTTGCTAATGTGTTATCGGATTTGTGTGACCCCAAAAATGGTATATATTTGACCCTTTTCGTGAATCATATGAAAAAAAGGTGAATTTTGCCATAATTTATTTAAAAACAATTGTTTAAACAAATGATTTTGCAAATCTAGTAACCAATTCGTGATCAGCGACCTTTAAAATCCCTAGAATAATACTAGAGTTAGTTAAATTCTCAATTTCGCAATAATTTGCATAAACAGCATTATTAAAATTAATTTTTTTGCAAATCTGATATCGGATTCGTGTTTAGCAACCCTAAAAACCCCAGGACTCATGTGCTTTGTCGTTTATTTCTGTGTACTTTATTATTAATAAAAATACGACAAGAAACAAATTTTCAGAGCCATATAGTACCAAAACGCATGTAGTAGTCGGCTATTTTGGATTGGCCATTTTGAATTTTCATTGTCCAATTTTGGTTTAGCGATGGCAAAAATACGACAAGAAACAAGTTTGCAGAGTCATATAGTACAAAAACGCATGCACTGTTCGGTTATATTGGATCAGCTATTTTCAATTTTTGTTCTTAAATTGTTGTTCGTATAGATTATTGTTGTAATATGTAAATTTATACAGTCGTAATACTTAAAACGGTACTCGTCGCGCCATCTACTGGTTGTCAACGATTTGGTGCAACGAGACAAGCTCGATTGAACGCGAGCATAGTGCGCATGCCTCGCGTATATACTCTAAGCGCATACTATACTGTATACTCAGCTTCCTGGAGTCAGACTATGCGACTCTCTACTATACTCTCTTTTGCCTGTAAGCCTCCGAGCAAAGCGGACGTACTGCCGACTATGGCTATTGCCGTATATAAATTAATTACTTTCATTTTTTAACATTAACCTCAGTGTCCTCTTTTTACCCACGGATTCCAACATGGTAGCAGTCCGTGGTTTGTATCATTATTCTATCCCGCACATTGACTCTCGAGTCATGTGAGGGATATTCACAAATTTAGAGGTTAGAAGAAGAGCCACGTGGAAAAGTAGTTAACGGTTATTGTTAACAAACAGAATCGCACAGTGAAAAATTGAGTAGTGAAATTATAGGAAAAAATTTTTCAGAAAAATGTTCAGCTTGTGAAGCATGAAAATTCGAAACGTCTGTCGAAAAAAAAGAAAAATCTCAAGTGAAGATTAACCAGCTAAGAAAAGGTTAAAGTCAAAAAATATATGCTCAGTGACGAAGATAAAGTTGTCAGGTACTAAACAATAAGAAGAATTTTGAAAATTAATAAAGATTAAAGTGCGATGTCAATAGATTAAAGTCGGCAAGTGAAAAACGTGGTGACGTGCTAGTATAGAGCACATGGCAATTTTGAGGTTAAGCACATGTTTTTGTGGCAAAAGCAAAAAGTGAATCCAGAACAAAATTTAGAAACTAAAGATGCTCTTTGGAAAGAAAATATAAGAAATCTGATTAGAAAAATATTTTTGACAGAATTAAAGAAAATTACTGTATTAAAAAATCAAGTATACAACAATATAAGTGCAAAAGAAATTAAAATGGCGAAGCAAGCTAAAGTTGAAGATATCATGATGCCCGTTTTTGATGGTGCAAATTACTCCAGTTGGAAAATAAGATTAATGATTTTATTAGAATATAAAGAGTGTAACGAACCTGCAACTAGTAAAATAACTGCAGATTGGAAGTAAATGGATTTAAAAGTAAGAACCATCATAATAAGCACTGTATTCGATAAACAATTAGAATATATTGGTGAATGTAAATCAGCATTTGAAATAATGGAAAAATTCGATAAAATGTATTCGACGCAATCCACGTCGCTACAAATAATCTGCAGAGGAAAGCTGGAAGAAGTAAAATTGAAGAATTTTGATCAAGTAGACGATTTTTTCGCAGAATTCGAGAAAACCGTGAACGAGTTCAAGGCGGCTGGTGGGAAACTAGAGGAAACAGAGAAGATGAGGTATTTAATACAAGCACTACCACCAAGCTACAGCTACATAGGAGATTTCATTGATGTCATTTCAGAAGATCAAAGGACAGTAGATTATGTCAAATCAAAAACTAAAGAAAAAAATTATACAAAACACGATTCTGATAAAAAGAGTAATGTAAGTACTTTTACAGCCAAGTTTGAAGGCAAATGTTACAACTGTGGAAAAATTGGACACTACAAAAATGCATGCACGAGACCATCACAGCAGAGCAACCGAGGACGAGGTGCTCAATCCAGTCAAGGTCAACGAAGTCATCAAAGAGACTACAACAGAGGTGGAAACTACAGAGGTCATGGCCGAGGCAGAGGACAAGGTCAACCCAGAGGTGATTCTTTAAGCGTGCAACAGGGCAACTATTCATCTGAATCATGGACAACACAGGTATTCCACGACTCGAACAATTCTTATACCTACCCTCAGGAAAAGTATAAGAATAATAAAACAAGTGAAGTAAATCATGTAACAAGTGTTAGTGAAAATTGTAGCGAAATAGATTGGTTATTAGATAGTGGTTGCACAGATCATATTATAAAAAATGATAAATTCTTTGATAAATGTGTAGATTTGAAAAATCATATTGATGTAAAATTACCAGACGATAAAATGTTAAAAGCAACCAAAATAGGTACTGTTAAAACTTATTTTAAAAATTATTATAATCAAAAATATGTTGATATAAAAAATGTCTATTACGTTGAGGGCATTAAACAAAATTTGATGAGTCTTGCAAAAATAACTGAAAATTATACAGTATTAGTAAATAAAGATATTGCAAAAATTTTTAATAAATCTAGAGAGTTAATAGCTGTAGCAAACAAAAAGGAAAATTTGTTTTATATGAAAAGTTTTGTATTAGAAAAGAAAAATAAATCCATGTATGTAATATATATATACATACTATATACTGTATACTCAGCTCCGTGTATAGTCAGACTATGCTGTGCTGAACTCGATACTCTCTCTCGACTACAAGACTCCGATGTGAGCGGACGCACTGCCGACTGGGCTATATTGCCACTACTATTATTAATAAATATATATATATATATATATATATATATTATATTAGTAATTAACCTCATAGTGTTATTATTTATCCACACACTCCAACAGCTCTTATGAGCGACGACTTTCAGGCGGAGGGAAAGCGTGCCTCGCTCAAAGACAGGTTGAATATTTGACATAGTAGAGGAGCGTTTATTGGCAGTGCTTTGGAGATTACAACCTGTGGGATGCCATCGCTTCCCCTGGCCTGGGTGTTAAAATGTGATACAGCAGCCGACACATCCAACTCTGTGATAGCTCTGAAGATGAAGTGTTCAGGGAGGTCCAGACTCTCCGGGGTTCGCAGATACTTCTCAACAGATGGAGCTTGAGTGTCATTAGAGATGGAACTGAAATATTTGTTAAGAGCATCTGAAGAGAACCAAGCAGGTGAAGGAGATTTAGAGGTAGTAATGCCAAGATTTTTAGGCTCTCTCCAGATCTCTGCAACATCGGTCAAGGTGACAAGCGTGAATAATAGTAATTCAGCCTAGCCTCCTTAACCTGTTTATAAGTGCCGTCCCTTGCGATTCTATAAAAGTATAGATCCCAAGCTAATCGACTTCTGCGAAAGCGCCTGTAGAGTCTGTTCGTTTCAGTCAAAAGGTCACGAAGAGCCGCGGTGAACCACGGGTGACATTTAAGTCGTGGTGTCACAGTCTTTGAAGGGGCGAGATGATTTATGGAGTTCGTTAGGTTAGCGTTAAGAATGGTAATTCATTCGTGAAGTAATGACGTGGTGAGGGATGACCAGTCACATGCGTTAAGGAAGTCCCTTAACTTCTCAGCCCAGATTCCTTTGTAGTTTGTGTAAGAGTATGTAGCAGGTACGTGGCGTGGAATCTGTACGTCAAGTGTGGCTGTGATAAGGTCATGTTTGTTGATGTAAGGAGTGTCCGTCATCCAGTGTGAGAGCAGGCGATCCTGCTCATCAAAGCATAGGTCAAGCCAGGTGTCAGAGTCTTGTCTGTGATGGGTTGCACTATATGGCACAGAGGTAAGAGAGTTCTCATCGATGAAGGCCCTGATAAAGTTGGCGTCTTCAGATGAGAAGAGTTAATCGGAGTTAAAGTCACCCGTGATGACCTTCGTAGAGTAGTTGTGCATATGCGTTGTTAGTTGCTCAATGAAATTAGATCCCTGGATAAAGGGTGAATGAGGAGGGCGATACACAACCCCCACAAAGATGGGCGATACTCCCTTAGCTGAGATCTCACAGAAAAAATACTCCGGCTTACCCGGCTTGCCCGACCATTTGCCGTCAGATGATGAGATAACGCTGGCTGTCAAAGAGTGATGAATGTAGAGGGCCACACCTCCACCGTTTCTGTTTCTGTCCCGTCTGTACAAAAAGTAATCATCCAGTGAAGGAATGGATGTTATCTTGTCGCTTAGCCAGGTCTCAGTTACAGCTATTACGTAAAAGGTAAAAAAACTCACGCAGAGCCGGTCATGTGAATTTTCAAGACACATACAGTATAAATCACATGAATCACAACAGCTTCCGCGAAGATGCTGGCGCGGTGGCTGGCGGAACCTCCAACCCTTGGATCCCGGCGAATCCTCTCTATTCGCAACCCCCAGTAGTTGATGGGGGGGGAGGGGGAAGGCGCATACGCAGGCGTTGAACGATAGTAGCAACTACGATGGGTCGCGAAGACAGAACAACAGGCCCATCGGTCCTGCGGTGAACAAATGGGGGATATATATATATATATATATATCACTTATATGATAGCAAACAGCTTCATTTCTAGCATAGAACATGCCAAAGTACAAAAAAATGTCTAAAATAATAAGTTAAGAATGTTCTGATATTTTCTTAAGGTAGTACTACCCAAAAGTGATTGACCGTTCAGAATTTGATAAAATTTGGTATGCTGTTAGATATTGATAAGATAAATACTCAATTATAATTTGGTGAAGGTTTGGAATCTGTGACAAAAGTTATAAATATTTCAATTTGCGAAAATCTGCACTTTTTGAGTAATTGCTTCATTTCACAAAACTGACCATTCAGAATTTACCCAAACTTTGCAAATTAGTAGATAAACACGTAACGAATAAGTTGATACCTCAAAAATCTAAACTTGGAACGCGTGAGTGTAGTAATAAACAAATAAAAGTTCAAAAATGTACACTTAACCTCAAAAATATGAGTCAAATCAGCTTCTGTCTGAAACTTTTTATTGATAATTACGGTAAATAAAATTGTTTGATGAGAATGTTTAATCATCTATTTAATTTAACTTCATTTATGCAACTTCTATTATTATGTGTATCTCGCAAATAAACAAAATATAAAAAGTGGACTTGTTTTGACTACCACAGTATGGGTAGTACTACCTTAACTTTATTTGTAGTTTTAATTCGATATTTATGGAATTGCTCCATTTTTAAGGCATTTTTGTAGTTGCCAGTTTATAAAAAGCTGTACATGGATTTTAGAATAACCATTTAGCCTAGTAGAAATAATTGCGTGTTACGTAAGAGTGATATAAATGTGACAAGAGTGCAACAAAAGTGTAATGAAACCATAAGTTTTTGTCGTAGTTGGGACAAGATGTAACAAAATATATACAAATTATGATAGTTTATCATAGTTTTGTCATTGCTTCTCTATTATTGTTTTTACATTTTCTATTTGATTATGACGCACATTTGTAGCATTTTTGTAATGCATATCAATTATTTATATTTACCACATATAGGAGTAGAAAATTTATAATACTGTATTTATACTATTGTAACGCTTTCATAACGCTTTTATACAATTATGTAACGCTTTTTTCAGAAAATTATAATTTCATATGTTATTTATTCATATATTTTTGGACCAAACGTAAGCATACAAAAGTGTGACAGAGCTGTTAAAAAAATGTGACCTACTCAATAAAGAAGTGTGATATAAGTATGATAAAATGTCCTAACTATGACAAAAGCTTATGTTATTATCATTATAAAATTTTTAATTCTACTACTTAGGGTAGAGAGCTAAAAATTAAAAAAAATACGAAGTCCCTGACACTCAGACTTTATTTTTTATTTACATCTAATGATATAAAACTAAAAATCCAAATGAAAAAGATTGACCCTATCCTTCCTTATAACTAAAAAATTTAAATAATATGAAAATGAAACTGTAAATTATTTTGGGCGAAAAGTAAGCATTATTAAAAATAGAAACAAAATATCAATTATTTATTTTGTAACAAAAATTATTAAAATGGCTTTAGTGTCTTTAAACATGTATTTAAGCATATATATAATTCAACATGTAGTTTTCTTTAAATATTATTCACACCAAAACTATTATACTAGAAATTATGTTAATGATTTTTAATTTATAAGAACAACAGAATTACTAACTTTTCATTAATGCTTTTTGCGAAACAGATATTGATGGAGGCTTGTCCATAGAGTTAAGAATAGATCCAAGTAAATCCATTTTTTAACTTGTGTTATTTAGTTCTTTTTACTCTTTTTCTTAATAAAAAACATCAATAGATTTTTTTATCAATTTAAACATAAATTGACTATCTAACTGTGTAGCGTAAAACTGTGATAATATGATGAAGAAATTATATATATAAAAGGTCTACATAAATAATACAAGAACAACAGTTAACAAGGAATGATAAGCGATAGTGCATTGTTAGATGTTGTTATGTGACTTTATTGTCAACTATTCATAAGTTCATAACCTACAAATAAATTTTACATTTATATGCATTTATTTGTATTACTATAGGTCCGGGAAGTTGGAACCCAGAATTATAAATTTTAACTTTATAATAATTTAGTTTTGACAAATCGTCTGCGCATTAAAAATTATAAAGAAAACCTTGGTAACTTTTGTTTGCGCATGTTCGCGTTTTCGAGAAATATCGAAATCAAAATTGAGTGCTACGAGCTAGCACACAAAAATGAAATCCGCTTTTTGCTCAAAAAGGCAGAATTCAATATGTTTATTTATCCCTATCGACTGCGCGTCTCACGCGCAGATGACACTTAAAAGGTTTAATCAAATAACATATCTCTGTAAATAAATAAATAATATTTTTCTGTTTTCGTTTCCCGGGCAGGGTGACCAGGCCGAGAAAAGGCAGTATCGCCACCTATCGGATAAATATCGCCAATTATTGCCAACCACAGATACAAAAATCGCTAGTTTTGGCGCCAAGTAAATTCAAATTAGTTAAATCAAATAAAGTGAATAATAAAATAATTTTAAAACAAAATACCGTAGTATACTGATTTTTAATAACTCTTAAACATAATATGAAATAAGAGCAACATTTTTCATTGAACAAGAATTTTATTAAAACATGTTTAATTGAACATATTACTTATACACCTTGATTTATAAAGATCGACTTATAAATAATGGCTAAACTAATGATAACGGAACATAAATTATATAAATTATGATTACTAATTTGGTTTCAGCTTTTGTAGATATAAATCTCATTGCTAAGAGATATAAATATTTTCTATAAAAAAGAATCTAGAATGGTTCGCTAATAGTAATATAAGGAACTTCAAAATCTTTGAGAACATCTAATATTTCATCCTCTTCTTGTTGTGTCAAGTCACTAGCTTTTGTTTGACTATTATTATCTTGATATACTACTGTATACGTAAAATCTTTTAACATAGCAGCTGTAGCTTTAAAATGCTTACAGCATACATTATAGACATAGAAGTGCATTTTAATTCTTAAAATAGAATCTAGTAATTTCAGTAACATTCTATTACAAGTTTTCGTTTTAATGCTGTTCCCTGGCGAGAAAAATCACGTGATTTATCACACGATCAATCACGTGATCAGTCACTTGATTTCTCACATGATTTATCACGTGATTTCTCACATGATTATTTGGCGTGATATCTCATGTGAGAAGTCACGTTAAAAATCACGTCAGAAATCACTCATAAAATTGAATTATTTATTTTAATTAAAATAAATTATTTTATTTTTACTAAACAATTATGTAAAATAGATTTGTTAATAATCCAAATAAATTGACCGCAAAAAAATTAAAAAAAAATGTTGCCCTAACCGAGGATCGAACCCCGGTCCTCAACTTTCCAATCCGTCATCTTACTGCCTGAGCTATTTGTGCTGTTGTAAGTATTGAAATTCTATACTGTTTTTACCTAAAAATATGTTTGATTTATGATTTTGTACAATTTACACGTATACTTCAAGATAAAAATTGAAGATTTAAAATATTTTCGAAGTTAAGATTGATATATATAATCTAAATTTGATATTACCATTATATTATTTAGCATAAAAGAATTATTCTAATTTATACAGATGAAAACGCAAAATAAACTTATGTTTAATTGTAAAATTAGATTTTTTCATTTTATTAATGAAATTATTTTCCTTATTTTATCAATTAGCAGCAGATAGTCTATACACGTAAACGATAGATTACTGAGATTCATACGTGATCATGATCTTCGAGTCATCATTAGGACAAATAAAAATAGCTCAGGCAGTAAGATAATGGATTGTCAAGTTAAGGACCGGGGTTCAATCCTCGGTTAGGGCGTTTTTTTTTAATTTTTTTATTGCGGTCAATTTTTTGGATTATCATCAAATCTATTTTTCATAATTGTTTAGGAAAAAACAAAATAATTTTATTTTAATTAAAACAAATTCTATTTTATGAGTAATTTCTGACGTGATTTTTAACGTGATTTCTCCCGTGAGAAATCACGTGATAAGTCATGTGAGAAATCAAGTGACTGATCACGTGATATATCGTGTGATAAATCACGTAATTTTTCCCGCCAGGGTTCATAACAGAGAAAACTCTTTCTACAACGGCATTGCTTGATGGCAATGAAAGCAAAGTAAGACAGAAGAATCCTAGTTCTCGAAAAATTTGTTTGCCACCTACATTTTTGAAAGTATACACTTGGGTCCAGAACGAGTGGGTATCTTTTTTTTCACCAATAAGTTTCGTCCAATTGACGCTTAATAATTTGTCGTATTGATTCTCCATCAAACCCAAATAATGTTTCTTCTCAGCGAAAATATTTAAAAATGGCAAATCTTCGAATTGCGATCCGATTTGGTTCAAACAAATTTTAGGAGAAAGGATTTTAAGTTTCTGGAAGAATTTTAAATTTTCCGGTAATCGAGAAGCCAGCTGAAGGCACAATTTTTTATATACAAAAATGCTCGAGTTTCTATTTCTACTCTGCTTTCTTTTGATAGGTCATTTTCCAACAAAGCTACTTTATAGTCGATTCCATAGTTACAGTCTTTTATAGGTAAATAAGATGAATCATCATTGAGCGCTTCAACGATCGCTTCGAGATCACCCAAAAGAACATTTAGCCTCAAATTTTTTTGGTTAGCATTGTAATTAAGTCCTTTAAGTCATCGTAAGCGCTACCTAAATTCGCACACTCGCGTTGAAATGATAGGTTAACATCGTTTAGTTCATACAGAATAGGTAAAATTTATTTTAAAATATAAATAATTCGCGTTATCGTTGAGCATTTGACTGAGTAATCTTGCGGTATAACACTTTTCTTTATTGATTACGCAACTAAAATGTGTTTTTAATTCCAGGTAATGTTCTACTATAATTCTTACTACGTTATATCGCGCAAGCCACCGAGTATCAGACAATTTTATGAAATTGTGAAAATCTTTTAAGTCATCGGTGTCATCTATTTTATTTAGTGTGTCCCATAATGTTTTATATTCGGCTCTGCGTAGAGTACTAGTCGAGAACCAATTATAAACTTCTCTGCAAAGAAACTCGACAGAAGCAATTCCTCCGCCACAGCCGACGCAGCCAAATTTAGGGCATGGCAAACGCACTTGACTAATTGTAATTTAGGAATTTTAGCTTTTAATAAAGTATATAAAGAGTGCTTGTTACCACAAAGATTACTTCCGCCATCTGTACCTAAACCTATGAGATTTGACAAATTGAGTTTTATTTCGGTCATAAAGTCGCATAGTATTGCGTGCAATGTATTCGCATCAGCTTTTTCAATTTGTAGTAGACCTAAGAAATCGGTTATAGTTTTGTTATGTTTTACGCTGAAATATCTTATACATAAACACATGTACTTTGACTTAGACATATCAGTGTCGATAACCAAAGAATACGGCATATTTCCTACGTCTTCAACTAAATCTTTGAGTAAATTGGGAGCTATTACGAACTTTATGAAATTTGCAGATTTAAGTTTTAAATCTGCAAATTTCAACTCTCTCAAAATGTCAGACAGATGGTCAGTACTACGTATACTACTATGGCACGCTATATACGCTGCGAGTTTTAAGTGCCTTTCTTTATCTTCTGTTTTCGAACTCGAATTTTGCTTAAAAGGAAGGGTTTGTTAGTTACTCGGTATACTTCCCATAGACTTAAGGTGTGTAGCAGTTTCACTGTGTTTTTGCAAATCACCATGATGCGCTCGGTTATCCTTCTTACATAATTTGCAGAACGCTTGTTTTCACAGTTAAAAATGCTAGTATACGTCGAAAAGCATGGCATCGGTTTTGTTATTGTTTATGAATCTCAATTTTTTTAATTTTCCGATAAAAAGATGAAATGCTAAATTCCTAATATCTCTCAAGTTAAAACTTACAACGCTTATACACTTCAGTTACTGTATTTACAATAAACGAAAGTAGTTTTAAAATCACAAATTATTCGGAACTTAACTTGAGCCCACTGTTCTTTCTCTCAATCAACATTGTAGGTTCTTTTATCCTCGGCTTTTTAGACGATTTCGACGCCATTTTCAGATAAACAAATCACAGATTAGATTCCTAGATATTATTCGACGGATTTTGTCGTATACATTCCCATGTGCCTGTTGTGTACTTCCGAATACTTCGAAGCTGCGAGATCGTGTGAAAAGAAAAACAAAACACCGCAAAAAGCTGAGAGACGTTTGACAATAGCAACGTCGAATCGACGTCGTCGATGACTGTACTTGTTCACTAGCTGTGACCTAAGATGGCATGGAAGACGTAGCGCGAATCAGCGGCGAGTTGAATTAAGACACAGTCGTGACTTGAAGTCGTCAGCAGTTTTTGTAATTCGTATAGCTTATTCCTCGTCACTTTCACTCATAATCACTGTGTCTGCTAAGCTGTCATTTAAATCTATGATTTTATCTGATAGTTTAAGCAGTAGACTTTTTAGTATTGCCAAATTATCTAATAGTTTGATTTGACATTCACCCCTAGTAGAAATGATAAATGTGAAAAACTGTGAAAATTTGGGAACAAGTGTGAAAGAATGTGAAAGCATGTGAAAAATCAAAATTTTATATCAACATTTGGAACATCAAGAACATTGTCATTATTTTTTACATGTTTTCACAGTTTTTCACATTGTTTAACATTTTTACACATTCAGAATTTCAACAACAAAAAAGTGCTTTTTCGTTGTAACACTTAGGCACAGTTTTTCACATTTCCTCATAATCGTTCACATTATCCCACATTTTACATACATTATTCTTAGGAATAATTGAAATCCATGTTTACACTACTTTGCATAAAAATATACAACTTTTTTTACGAAAGAAAATACTTTTATTTGTATTCTCACATTACATTAAAGCTTCATTAACATTTTTTGTAATTTTATATAAATATAGTACGTTTAAATTATAATATTGCTCACTAGCCTCACATTACAATTATGAAATAGAATAATTTATTTAAATAAACAACTTTTTATAACTTTTTATATTTTATAAGGAACTGAACGATTTCAGACAATTATTCTACAGGATGTCCGTCCACCTCGCAGAATTGAAAGCGTTCCGTACGTCAGCGTTGCCAAGAGTACCAGTGGTCTGACTCCATGACATATATCGTTTGTCTTGTATACAATCTGTACCACGTGTGTTATAACTCCTATTGTTGAGTGTCCTCATCTAAATCCGTGCTGTCGGTCCGAGAGGTCTCCGGCGGCTTCTACCACTTGCAACAGTCTCGGTCGTAGGAGTAATTCGTACAATTTACCCTTCGTGTTCAGCAACGCAGCGTCACTGGTCAGATTAAAGACGATGTACTGGTGATCACTGGCCGTGTAGTCCTCGATCACTCTCCATCCCCCAAGCCTTGTCAACATCCTGTCTTTGGCTAAGGTTATATCTGGTATAGAGTTACCGAAGCCGGGTCGTCTGTAGGTGTACACGTTTCCGTCATTTATGACTTCCAATTCTAGCCGGGCGGCCATTTGTAGAATCAGTCGTCCTCGTCTGTTCGTTGTAGGCATCCCCCATTCGATCGCTCTCGCGTTAAAATCTACCGCCACGATTACATCGCCAGGAAGGTCTCTGACGACGTCTTCCAGGACTTTTAGCTTGTTTTCGTATTCGCGCGCACTATTGTTCGGAGAAAGGTAGACACTGACAATAGTGACAGAGCCCACCCTTGGTCAAGCATAGTATTCTCCGGCCCCACTGTCTATAATCCGCGCCGCGCTCACCCCTCGCATCCACACCGCCATCGTGTTCGAGCTGCTGACGATCCACAATGGCTCGAAGAGGTTTCTGTACTGCTCGCTTATCACGAGCACGTTCGCGTCCGTTTCCGCCGCAATTTGTGGGAACAGCGCATGTGCCTTAAATTTTGCGCACGAGGCCGTGCCAGGCACGTGTGCCAGATCTTGGTTGGCTCGTCCCGCGCAGAGGAAGCAGGAAGACACGCTTGTGCACGCCTTGCCTACATGCCCCCTTTAGCCGCATTTCCAGCAGCAGTCTTATCTGTCCGGTCCCTTGCAGTCAACCCTCACGTGTCCATAGCCAAGGCACCTGTAGCACCTCCGAACGCGAAGCCTGTGTTTAATCCAGCAATTAATCCACCCGATTTTAATTCGACCTTTCTTAAGTTTCACGGTTAATCGAGTCCATGATGTACTGTGCTGTTGTGACGCAGTCCAAGTCCATGAATTCCAGTGTCACCTTGGAAGTCATGTCCTTTACTGTAGAAGTCTATCCTAGTGTATCCTGTATATTCCTCTGGAAAACCTATCGCTCTTGTTCGTGGTCGAGCTGTAGGAGTACGGATCCGTCTCTGGTCTTGCGTATAGCTCTGACGTTAACTTGGCTAGCCGCCGGGTCCACGTTCTGTCGTAAAGACCGTAGGACGTCTGCGTAAGGCTTGCCCTCGACTGGTTTGATAAGGATCCCATCTCGCCTGAGTTTCAGGTTTGGGCAATCCGTCTTACGCGGTTTGGGCTCTCGAGTCCTTGCCTGTCCAGTCCCGTTCGTTTCCGGTTCTGTGGTCACTTTCCGTTTTCTGCGATTCGTCGCTGTCGTCCAAGCATCCTTAGCCGGGTTACTCTGTTGGTTAGAGGTTCCCGGATCTGGACTTGGAGTTTGTCTGTACGCTTTCCTTTTCGCTCCCGGTGTCTCCAGTCCCTCGTCGGTCCGTTGTCCCTCGGTTTTCGTCAGTTGTCGGAGTTGCTTCATACGTTGGAGCTCATATAACCCAACCTCAACTGATTCCTCAATCTCTCCCATACCGTCCGTTATCACGCGACTAACAGTCTTTTGAACGTTTGTCTTCGCCTTCATTTTCATTAGGTTGCTGCGTATTGCGAGTAGCTGTTCCTCTAGCTTTCTCTCCGCAGCCTCCCAGATTTGTGGTGCCTCCACGATGATTCCGCCCGTCTTGTCATGTTTTCCTGTCTTGTTGCCAACCACACCGGCCAGGTTACCTACCGGTGTAGTAGGGAAAATGTGAAACATTGTAATGTAAATGTATACAATTGTGAAAAACGAAAAAATAGTATTATAAAAATAGTATAAAGTTTTAGAACAAGAAGAAAAATTATTTTACCAATTATAATACACTTTATTTCTCATTATTTCATATTAATAGAAACAATTTTCACGATTTTTCATAATTTTTTTCTGACCAATAAAAAATTTCATGATATTTTTTACATAATTTTTCACATTTTCTCACATTTTCTTACATTTTCTCATATTTTCACACGACTTTAATTTTATGTATATTAAAATATCAAAACTCATTTTTTCACATTTTTTCACATTTCCTCACATTTTCACACGAGTTTAATTTTATGTGTATTAAAATATCAAAACTCACATATTTTTTTCACATTTCCTCACATTTATTACCATTTTCTTATATTTTTGCACGTTAATATATGGTATCTCACACTTTTCCTAAATTTTTCACATTTTTTCAGATTTTTATACAACCATAATTTTGTATTTATTAAATGGAAAAATTACAGTTTTTCATGTTTTATATTTTATTTCTTACTTTAAAAGATCGAGACCCTGTACAAATTTGTGCTATTTATAATCATATAATAAAATATTTAGGAACAGAGGAAAAGTAGTAATTTTATTATACATATAATTAAGTAAAAAAATGAGCATATAAAATGTATTATTTTTAACTTAATAATCCTTATAATTTTTTCTTAATTTTATAAGTAGAATTAGGTTAATTCAAACTACAGCCCATTACCCCCTTTGGTACTGTGCTAATAAAAAACTCATTTTGTGACTGCATAAATATACAAGGTTTATGGATCATATCATATTTATCACATTTTAACCTTTCAGACTGCATAGTGCATTTTTTAAAATGTTCGACTATAACATCAGTAGTATTAACAATAAATGTATTTTCGACCATTATTGGTTTGTTAAATACATAACATCGGTAACATCGCTATACTTAAGGCTGCAAATTTTCGTGACAATTCCAAATTTATTACCGATTAGTTCAATGACAGAATCATTGGTTTTTTTAGACTTTAAATATGAATATATTGCAGTATACCGATTATTATTATAAATCATTTTTTAATACTTCAATGTTTCGGTTATTTTGGTAACATCAACAATGTTTTTTAGACAATCAATTTCTTCTGGAGAAAAACTGTTAGGTTTACCACGTCCTAATAAAGTACAATATTTGATTTTTATAAATATTTGTTAGAAATTTGAGTTATTGTGGGTGAATTAGTGACTCGGGTTAATGTGAACAAAGTTCTTTATTGCCAAAAGATACAGGCGTGCACGCCTGACGAGAGCTCAGAGCGGACTGACCCCTAGGGCCTGAGCACCACGACACAATACACATCGCAGTGGTGGGGAGCTTCTCTCTTACCGATGTGGCTCGGTCAATACATAAACACGCAGGGTGTATAGAACGAACTACATTGGCAATATTTTCAATGACTTTGTTGAAAGATCATCACAATCTTTTTTACTTTTACGGATATGCAATTTTTATTCTCCAGTAATGGTATTTGCTGATATATTAACAATTTATTTATAGGCGGATGCCTTTTTGTGTGGGTAACACCTGCAAAAGGGAAATTCTATCCTTCCGCTTCCACGCAGCGTCCGCTGGAAACGTTCTCTGTCGCGTCCATGCTCTCTGCAGCAACGCTATAACAGAAACGGCTGAGGAAGGTTCTGGCGGCAGCTGCCAATAGTGGTAAGCGACTGTCACACAACCACTCACACACTAAAACTTACACTCTCTTACACTTGCCTGGGAGCGCTGCGAGGATTGAGTCTGGGGCTCTATAAACGGGTATTGCCAACGAATGTGGAACCATATAGACGGGTATCTTTCCAAGCAAGTGCGGACGCTCTATAAACGAGTATGTTCCATGAATGAGGTCGCGGTGCCTCCTGGGTATGAGTGCAGGGGCACACTGCAGGGCCTTCTTATGGGGTGGAGGAAGCGTTTAAGAGGGGGTCCTAGGGTCGAATAAGAAGACAAGCTAAAAGTCTTGGAAGACGTCGTCAGAGATCTTCCTGGCGCTGTAATCGTGGCGGACGATTTTAACGCGAGAGCGATCGAATGGGGGATGCCTACAACGAACAGACGAGGACGACTGATTCTACAAATGGCCGCCCGGCTAGAATTGGAAGTCATAAATGTCGGAAACGTGTACACCTACAGACGACCCGGCTTCGGTAACTCTATACCAGATATAACCTTAGCCAAAGACAGGATGTTGACAAGGCTTGGGGGATGGAGAGTGATCGAGGACTACACGGCCAGTGATCACCAGTACATCGTCTTGGGACAACACGATGGGACATCGGACACATAAACTGGGACGTAACAATCCCTTCTGCGGACCTGTCTCCAGGACAGACCGACTGAATCGCGGCTGAACGGAGTGCTAATGACCTGGAAAACTATCTGCAGCGCATTTGCGAGGCCGCGATGCCACGGATACGATACAGACAGGACAGAAGGCAGACCTACTGGTGGACGCAGGAAATCGCAGAAATCAGAAAAGAATGCCTCCTACTCCGCAGACTAGCGGAAAGGGAACGGGACTCGGACGAAGAGAGGCTATCTCGCGGGAATACAAGCTGGCGAGACGGCTACTCAGACAGACGATCAACAGCACGAAACGACGGTGTTGGAGACGAAGTAGAGTCAGACGCCTGGGGGGAAGGTTACAAGATAGTGACTCGCAAACTTGGCGCCTGGAACCCCCACGAGACGAAGGACGCGGACACAATGGAGAGGATTGTCCACTATCTCTTTCCCACCCATCAGGACAGAACGGACGATACGGACATGGACACCGCAGTGGAATGTCTACTTTTTACGGTGACGGAGCTTGATAGTGCTACAGCCAAACTGAAGCCTCAAAAAGCCCCGGGACCTGACAGTGTGCCTGGGGAACTGCTGCAGATCATCGTAGCTGAACAGCCCGATGCGCTGTTGAGGCTCTACAACGGCTGCCTGACGGCGGGAGTGTTTGGTGGGCCTTGGAAGGGCGCGCGGCTGGCCTCCTATAGGCCTCTAAGCCTCCTGAACACGCCGGGTAAATTGTACGAATTACTACTACGACCGAGACTGTTGCAAGCGGTGGAAGCCGCGAAATTTGCGAAGTGTGTGACTTGTGTTCGACACGTACTTACTCATATCATGGTGATGGGAATAGTGAAAATAGAATCTTGTAACTCTCAGTGATCTTTTAAACTAATCTGTGTTTTTTTTTGCGTACTGAGTCTCTGACTACAGAGATCGGTACACAATGCTCCCTACTGCTAACGCATCATCTCAACAAGTTACATACTCAAGTGTAATACAACAAGAAAAACTGTTAACCCGTGAACATGCTATAATTGTCGTTTCCATCGACGGCCACTCTGTGGAGGAATACGCAATCGCTTTAACAAATGTGATCAACCCAAAGGATATTCTATATGTCTCCCGCATAAACCAAAACCGAATCTGTTTCTATCTAAGCAAGAAAGAAATTATAGAAAGTCTCGTTGCAAAAAAAAAAACAGAAATAACAGTAGGCTCAAACTCTCTAGCAATAAGACCTCTTTTATCAAAAGCAAAGAGAGTCATGATCTCAAACGTCCGACCCTGCATTCCTACAAGTTCAATTCTGCAAGAACTCCAAAAACTAGAAATAACTCCAGTTTCACAAATCACTCCGATCAAGACTGGCACTCAACATCCATCCTTAAGCCATCTGTTAAGCTTTAGAAAACAGATGTACGTAAAACCAGAAGATATACCTAAAATTCCGATTAATCTGCGCATTTCACACGAAAACGTAAACTATTGGATATATTTCTCCTCCGATAAACTCACGTGCTTTATCTGCAAAGAAGAAAGCCACTTCGCTAAATTCTGCAGAAACACCGAAATCAACACGACATCAAATTTGCAGGACAAAAGGGAAGTTGACCTCCCAAATGCACAATTACCGGTCAACCCAATACCAGCCCAAGATTCGAACGTCTCTAAAGTACAAGATCAATTTCCTGCCATTCAGAAATCCTCAGGCTTCAAGAAACCTTCTCCTCCAAGCACATCGTCAACAGCATCATATCCAGAAAAAGAAGACGTCGAGGACGCTCCATCTATCAAAGGTATAGCGAAAAAATCGAAAACTAAGAAAGAAAGAAAAAGTAAAGTAGATTTTGTCAAACATCTAGCACCGACCAAAAACGTTCTCTCTAACAATGATAAATATCCGCTCGACTACGACAAACTCGTTGCATTCCTAGAAAGCGTGCGTCCTAACCAAAATGTAAAACAGGTCGCAGAATTATATAGAAACGACACGGAATCACTTGCCCTTATGCTCACAAACATATACACACACATTACAGACCGCAATACAAAATCGCGAATCACACGCATTCGAAATATTTTGAATTCCTCAGATCCAAGTAGAATTTTAACTCCAAGCGAGGACTCGGAGTTATCTGATATTTGAAAAAAAAAGAAAAAAGAAAAAAAAATGTTATGGCTAATAATACTACCAGTCCAAATAACTCGTCTCAAAATTTTATACTGGAACGCTCGCAGTATTAGGCAACGTAAACATGAACTTCAATCGATACTGAAGGATATAGATGTATTCGTTTGTGTAGAAAGTTGGCTAAAATCTAATGATCGACTAAAAACTCCAGGCTTTATTTCAATAAGAGAAGACAGACGCGACATACAAGGTGGAGGCATACTATTTTTGGTCCGCAAAAAATTAGTCGTTACCATCTTGAACCAAATCACTAAACAAACGAACGATTTAGAAATCGCCGGCATACGTATTGAAAATTCTAATCCAGTCCTTGACATTGTCGCCTGCTACAAGATTCCGGGAAATACTCTCTCTCAAACGGAATGGAATGACATTCTCGCATGCTCTTCTCATAATGAAAATACAGTCCTATTAGGCGATTTCAACGCTCATAATGTTAAGTGGAATTGTAAAAAGACAGATCCAAACAGAGATAGGTTAGATCACAGTATCGAAATAAAAAATATGTTCCTACACAATCCGTCCACCTATACACATCGACGCTCGAAATAATAACAAATCTAACATTGATCTCGCCCTTTCAACATTGTCTATAGCAGATAAAATCAATATCGAGGTATACGACGAAACCTTTGGCTCAGATCACTATCCAATTTTACTGGATATCGATGCGACGTATAATTGCTACCAGCGCAAATCCTTTAAAATAAGCTCTCTTAAAACCAACTGGGATCTCTTTAATACAACTCTGATAAATAAATTTAATAGCTTTTTTACACACGATTACGAACAAATGTCACCGCCAGAAAAATATGAACTCTTTGTAAACTCGATCGCAGATGCAGTCGTAAAAGTAACACCGCGTAAAAAAAATCCAAATAAAAAGTATGTCAAAAACCCCGTTCCATGGTGGGACTCCGATTGCAACAAAGCAAAACGGTTGAGAAAGGCAGCATTTAAAAAGTGGGACAACTCTAAAAATTTGAACGACCTTATCGAATACAAAAAGAATTGTGCCCTTGCTAAAAAATTATTCAAAATGAAAAAAAAAAGAATACTTCAAGAATTTCGCGTCTACGATCAGCTTTCGTACAAACAAAAAATACGTTTGGAGCACTTGCAAGATTTTAAAAAATAGTCAAGTTAAAATTAAAACCCCAAGCCTAGCTGATAGAAGTGCATATACAGACAAATGTATCGCTTGTACAGAGAAAATCTCCCCTCCATGGGTTCCCTCTAACCCATACTGGCTCCCATTGAGAAAAAAAGATAACTTCCTAGACAACTACTTTACTTTCGCAGAACTCAACAAAGCCTTAAGCGGTATTAAACCTAAAGCTTCCCCAGGTCTAGACGGTATTGATAATCAAATTATACTCAATCTCCCGATTAATTATAAACTTTTACTACTTGACATCTTCAATGAAATGTATCAAACTAGTCAATTTCCTACAGCCTGGAAACATTCTTACATACATTTAATAAATAAATCCGACGGTAGTTCAGTTAGGCCCATCGCTCTCACATCATGTATGTGCAAACTTTTTGAAATCCTAATTAAAACTCGCTTGCAATGGTGGCTTGAACATAATAAGTTACTCCCCCAAGAACAAAATGGATTCCGTAAAGGAAAGTCATGTTATGACAACTTAGCATGTCTCACACTTGACATAGACACAGCCTTCGCGAATAAAAATGAAGTACTCGCAGCCTTCCTAGATGTATCAGACGCCTTCAACAATGTTTCATCTGACTGCCTCTTAACTAAATTAGCTGATATAAATTGCTCTACACAATTGATTAAACTTGTAAAATTTTTAACACACGAAAGATTCATCCACACTAGCGTACAAGGCCACAAAGTAAAAAAAGTTTGCAAAGGAGTCCCACGGGGAGGGGTTCTTAGCCCACTCTTGTACCTAATATACGCTGCGAACATCTCAAAAAACATTCCAAAAGAAGCAACGATTTTACAATTTGCGGATGATATTGTCATTTATGTGAAAGATCCGTCTGATTTAGAAGCGTCAAGAATACTAAAAAAATCCATAAGCAGACTAAATTCGAACTTACTAGATATCGGTCTAGAACTCTCACCAGCAAAAACTGCACTAATTCACTTCAATAAGAAAAAAGTTAAACCTGGTAGCATCGAGATAAATGTGAACAATCACATCGTCAAATCAAAGGAAACTGTAAAATTTCTTGGTCTCATATTTGACTACCAAATGACATTTATTCCACACGTAAATCAAGTATTGACAAAGTGCAATTCAGCTCTTAATAATATTAGATTCCTATGCGGAACTTGGTAGGGAGCGGACCCGTCGACTCTAATTACTATTTATAAAAGCTACGTGCGTTCGTTAATTGAATATGCCAGTTTCATTTACTACCCTAAGCTCAAAAAATATGCACACAAAATCGAGCAAATCCAATACGCAGCGATAAGAACCGCTCTAGGGTATAGAAAAAGCACACCAACAAATGTTTTAATAGCAGAATCCAAACTGATATTCATCAACGAACGAGCGAAAATCTTAGGCTATAAATTCCTCGCAAAAACAATGTCATACAGAAAAAAACAAAATGCGTGAATAACTAAGCTACTTCCAGCGAAATAGGAAAAAAAGAGAAAGACTCCTTTATGAATGTATAGACCTAATTTCGAGTTTAGAAGACGGCATAGAAGAACAAGGCACACCTCCTGTTTACCATTTCGACTTCAGCACTAATTTAACCTCTATCCCCTTTGATACTAAAATAGGTAAATCCTTACGCTTGGCAAAATATCCCAACTCAGTTCTTAATGCATCTGTAGCTACACAAAATACAATAAATATATTTACTGACGGTAGTAAGATTCCAGGTAATAAGCACGTTGGAGCTGCATGTGTAGTGCCCTCTCTAAACATCGAAATTAGTAAGTCTATTAACAACGAAGCTTTTATATTCACAGCAGAATGTGCGGCATTAAACCAAGCCATGGACCTCGCGCGTCAATAAAGAAACCACGACATTAGAATTTTTACTGATTCCTTAAGCGTCCTACAAAATCTCAAATCAACGAAAGACTCTGTCACTATCTGATATAATTTTTTCGTCAATTCATACAATTAAATGTTTGAATATTTCGCGCTCTTTGATACTCATATGTTTATAGAGTTGAAGTGAGTAATATCTAACGGATCGTTAACGGTTATAGTTGTGTATATAAGCTCCGAAACGTTTATAATTCCTTCTTTTTGTTCCGACCACCGACCAGTCAACAAGTCTAGTTTATACTCGCCACAGTAATCGCTCTACGTAAATAAACAATATAGAATCCAAGTATATCTTCTATTTTATTCGCAAGATCTGCTTCCCTGATCCCCAATATCACTATCAATCGATACATACTATCCATAAAACAAAAATACGTAGAATTTAGAAAGACGAATAAGGAATCAAAACTGAACTTCTGGGTTCCGTCGCATATAGGTATTCTCGGCAATGAAAAAGCCGACGAAATAGCCAAAAAAGCTACCGAAAGAAATTACCCTAACGTTCCTTGCGTCCCGTATACTGACCTTCACGAAAAATTGAAAAGACTAGCTCAATCTCGATCAAATGACATTAGTAAAAAACACATGTTCAAAAAAGGCACACTCTACTTCAAATTGTATTACAGTGAAAAAACAAAACCTTGGTTCAAACCAAAAAAAAATTATCTAGAGAGTTTATTGTCTCAATTAACCACGTCAGAGCAAACCATTACTACATGGCTGAATCGTTATCCAAAATTAATGTTGTTGATTCTCCGCTATGCCTCTGTAATCAGGCAAACGAAAATATCAACCATGTGCTATGGCAATGCAATTTGTACGAAACTCAGCAACAAAAACTATTAAAAAAGCTTAAAAGACTAGGTTTGCATCCGCCCCTTTCCGTTGAAACACTAATTACTGCTCCACATATAGAAGCATGTAAATGTATTACCGAATACATAAAAGAATGTAATCTAAAATTGTAAAAAAAAAACACACGTCAATTATATTCATACAAGAAAAAAAAACTGTAATTTAGAAATGTAAAGCAGAAATAAACCTCAGGGTCCCACTCTGCACAGGTTTGAAATGCTTAATAAAGAAAAAAAAAGACGAGGACACTCAACAGTAGTAGTTATAACACACGTGGTACAGATTGTAGACAAGACAAACGATATATGTCATGGAGCCAGACCACTGGTACTCTTGGCAACGCTGGACGTACGGAACGCTTTCAATTCTGTGAGGTGGACGGACATCCTGCAGAATAATTGTCTGAAATCGTTCAGTTCCTTATAAAATATAAAAAGTTATAAAAAGTCGTTTATTTAAATAAATTATTCTATTTCATAATTGTAATGTGAGGCTAGTGAACAATATTATAATTAAAACGTACTAGATTCATATAAAATTACAAAAAATGTTAATGAAGCTTTAATGTAATGTGAGAATACAAATAAAAGTATTTTCTTTCGTAAAAAAAGTTGTATATTTTTATGCAAAGTAGTGTAAACATGGATTTCAATTATTCCTAAGAATAATGTATGTAAAATGTGGGATAATGTGAACGATTATGAGGAAATGTGAAAAACTGTGCCTAAGTGTTACAACGAAAAAGCACTTTTTTGTTGTTGAAATTCTGAATGTGTAAAAATGTTAAACAATGTGAAAAACTGTGAAAACATGTAAAACGTGTACGTTAAACATGAAAATGTTAGATGTAAAAGTTGTAGACGAATCACAATTTTTTATCGTGACAAATATTTTTTCGTAATGTTTTAACGAAGATAAAATCCTAAAAAACGGTTTTTTTACGCAGTGCGAGCGTCTCTGGGTTTGGCGAGCGCGAAGCAATGCAAGGCGGCAAGCTATCGCGGTCGTAAGGCCGCTCGTGGCGCGCTAGTTTTTACTAATAAGCGCGGCGAAAGTTTGGCCAACAAAAGAGCAACGGTTTAAATTATTTTAAAAAAGGCACAAAATAATACAGAGTACAATCGTTGCTCTCAGTAGTATATGGGCTGGTATGGAGAGACTGGGCGTGGCCTAGGTGACGTCACCAGTCCCGTGGCTGGCGCCAGTTGTTTATGTAAACAGATGCCCATGTTTATATCAACAGTAGCTGATAAGGTTAATAAACATGATTTACGACCGCTACTGTCATAAACAGTCTGTCATCGATGGGTGCCTTTTGTTTATTTATAAATAATTATAAATAATTTTTAAACAAAAGCTATATCACGCATACGATGTCATAAGGTTAACATGATTTACGACCGCTACTGTCATAAACAGTCTGTCATCGATGGGTGGCTTTTCTTTATTTATAAATAATTATAAATAATTTTTAAACAAAAGCTATATTACGCATACGATGCCAGCCCTCACCCTTTTACCCAAGCAGACCCGAGCGCGACTCTCTCTCTCTCTCTCTCTCTCTCTCTCTTTCGCTGTCTACTCCATACCGGCCCCGAGCTCGAACGCACGTGCGCGACTCTCGCTATACCAGCCCGTAGCCCCCTCTCCTTCTACACTATAGTAGCCCCTGAGCTCTGGCGCGGTGGCTCCCGCCGCTGCTGTACCGGACCCGCTTCTCTCTCTCTCTCTCTCTCCCCTCTCTACGCCATACTCGCGCGCATCCGCCAAAGCCGCCGTCTACCTGACGTATACCTGCTGTTTGGCTTTTATTGCCCTTGCGCCGGCTCTGATCCTTTCTGCGCTGTAAAGAGAGAGATTGTTCCACGTATATAATTTATATGGTGGCCCTGAAAAGGGCCGATTGTTTTTGAAATATATATTATTGCAATTAGCGTTTCAGCTTGCTGTAGCCGTATTTTTCGGGGCACGAAAAGGTGTTTGTGGAAAAGGATTTTTGATTCTGTGACGAGGAGGAGGAGGAGGAGGATTTTTTAGACAGATTATTATAACCACTTTTCTCAGGATACGAGAAAGTGTTGGTTGAGAATGACGACTGATTGTTCTGCTTTCTTGGCTCCTTGCTTCACATGAGAGGTTGTCTCTCCTCCCACGTAGAACCTTTTTTCTGCTCTTTGCTCTGCTCCTGTCCCATGGTCGAGTTGCTGCTTTGCCGGTCACTTGACGAATGATTCGCATCGAAATGAACGCGTGCATATATTACTCTACTACTCGGTGCCGCAAAGCTTACTCTAAATTTCGGCTTTGGGGATCGTTGATGGGAGTGGGGATTTTTGCACGCATAAAAAGAGAAATTCTAGCACAATATTTATTTACTAAAAAACGCGTAAGAGTCGAATGACTCAGCTTACAATGAAATAATAAACTGACACGAGCGCGCGCACACGCACACAAAAATACTTACACAGCCGCATACACACACACACACACTCTAAATTTTTGCACTATAAATTATATACAAGCGATACACCTACACTTGCGAGTGGCGCGTTGTTGGCGCAGTTGACGTGTGAGCCCTCCTCGCAGTAAACCAGGCACCAACTCTTTCGGCGGAGTAGGCTCTTTCTGCCGGTGGCGTACCTTGGACGTTGTTGTCGTCGCCTGCTGATGATGGTGGAGGCGAAGGCGATCTCGGTGAATCCATATCGAGGATGCACGGGCAGGGCTGTCCGTTGCACTTCCAGCAGCGAAAGAGAAGGCACCTCCAGCACTGCTGCCACACGCCGTGCTCCGAACTGTTGGTGATGCACACTCTGCACCTCACGTTTATTGGCACAAACTGTACCGCCAGAGAAGCCTTTAGCTCGGCTTCTCGCTGTTTTTGCTGCAACAGCGCTGACATGTCCAGCATTCTCTGCTGGTAGCGCTCGAGCTGGCCGTTCAGCTTCTCCATTGCACGTTTCTTAGCTTCGATACTTGCGAGAAGCGCATCGCGTTGGGCTGATAATTTTTTCAATTCTGCCATGATGGTGGCCACGTGTGTGCTCTCTGTAGGGACTCAGAGCGGACTGATCGGTGCAAGCCGTGTCATACACGTAAGCCATTGAGAAAAATTTCTGTACGTAGAGGGGGACCGCACTCTTTGCCTTTTAACGACGTTCCTAAGAATGCGAGACCGTTGGTAACGCTATACTCGGACTGAATTATTTGTATACACTTGAGCTCCAGCGTCGTGGGCTTATCAGAAAAAATCGGAGANTGAGAGCGAAAGAAAGGTTCTCAATGTCTCGCGAATCAGCTCCAGGAAGTATCGTGTGATCATGAAGTCGGGCTTTGTTATCGCCAACTGATTAGTTTTCAAAACTAAACACAGAGAACGAATCATCGGATCTCCGGTAGACACTTGAGAGTTAGTGTAAACTGTTTGTACAAAAGATTGCAGGTCTCCGGTAAGAGAGATTAAAAGAGTCAGCCGCAGAGTCATAAAAATCTGTTCGGTCCGTGTTACAGGATCTAGCGCTGGCAACGGTCCGTTCTCTGAGACATTCGCTATCTGACTTATGACTGCTACGTACCTAAACCGCAAATACCGACTACGGTATCAGATTCATTTCTTCCGATCACTGGTTGCAACCCTGATTTCTCAGCCATGGCTGTAATATGAGCTACACTTTGTTTTAAAACAAATCCCCCTCTTTTGCGATTTCTCTGCATGCGATACTTCTTATTCGTTGAAATCACTCCTAAAAAGGGCATGATATTTTCCAATCAGCCCTGAGCCGTCTACAAAACTCCTCTGTAAGCCAGCGCAGCCATCAGTCTCTCTTGAAATGCGTGTCATTGGGAGAGGTAGCTTACCACGTGTCGCAGAAATGTATAGTGTATATTAACGAAAGTAAGATAATTTTTTTTAACTTTTCTTAAAAAATTATTATTACTAACAATACTAATTTTTTAAGTTATCAGACGTCGTCTGAACGAAGGCATGGAGCCCTGTCCGGATACAGATCCAGAAAATGACGCGGCTATGATTTTTCAAGCTGCTGCGTTACGAATCGTGAATAACGGTCGTGCGCAGGAAGTACGTTGGTTAAACAACTTGCTTGAAAAATCAGCAGACGAGTTATTTTCTATGACTGCGTTCGAGATGGCCGAGTTGTTTAGCGACATCATTCAATGCTACAACGGTCGTGCGGAAGAATGAAGGCTCGCTTTTTTGCAGTCGACGACGATAATGTCAGCAGCAGCAGCACCAGCAGCGAGGAAGAGGGCCCATCATCGCCGGAAATATCATCGGACTCTTCAACAGCGCTGAGCCCTACATTGTCGATGCTGCAGGAGGTCGGGTTCTACGATGCGGGTCACCCGATCATCGATGACAGCACTGCGAGCGGCATATCGCATGTAGGCGGCGGCGGCGGTGACGGCGGCGATACCTCGAGCGAAGAGGCACCATCGCCGAGCAATAGTATTGTAAGTGGTTCTGCTGTAACTTCTGATTTGGATCAGGAGGAGGAGGAGGAGGAGGAGGAAGCTCGTGACGATGAGCGTTATTGTCGCTTCGAAATTATCGCGAATACGGTGCATCGCGTACGGAAATTCCGTACAGACGCTCGCCGTCTGACGCTACGGATTAAAACACCACCGCGTGGGACCAACATGCTCAGCTGGGTTGAGTTAGCAATACGCGACATTTATGAGTATTTGCTAACTCTAATCAAAAGCGAGAGCGATCGCGTCGGTGTTTCAATCTTTAGCGAATATTTCGCAAACAGGACTCTCGTATCGTCTCGCGAGCGCGCTGACTGGCGATGATTTATGGTCTGTGGTGTCTGAACTCGTTCAGAGCAACGCAAATTTTCGAGTCGACGAGTCATTTACCGTTTGTTTGACCGTCGTAGAGATGCCTGTAGGTGCAGGTGGCTCTCGACGGAAAAACTTGACCGTCGACAGCGTTTCTCAACGGTCCATCATTCAGATCGGCAATCGTGACAATCTCTGTCTGCCGAGAGCGCTCGTTGTAGGCGAGGCGAAAATCGCGCTTCAGACGAACGATACCCCGGCAATGCGAGCCGAGTGGAACGTCATCCGTGACGGTCGTAGGCAACTACAGCATGAACGAGCTGTAAAATTGTGCCAGGATACCGGTGTCCTCGTACCTCGCGAAGGTTGCGGTGTACGAGAGCTTCGTCAATTCCAGCATTATTTTACTGCTCGTGATACAGCTTTAGTTGCTTACGAGAATGACTCGATGGGCAGCGGTGAAGCACCATTTTTTGACGGACGCTGCGATGCCTGCACAAACGTAATATTTTCGTATTTGGAGAAGCTCGGCAAGCGAACGCTGTACTGCGACACTGATTCGTGTATATTTGAATGTAACGAAAACGCACAAGAATACAGACCCCCGTTGGGCTCGTTGCTCGGCGATATGACCAACGAGCTCGACGAAGGCACTTATATTACGAGCATCCTCTCGGGTGGTCCGAAATTTTACGGCTACAGAACCGTGAATTCGAGAACTGGCGAGGTTTCCGAAAAATGTAAAGTCAAGGGTATCTCGCTAAATTTCTCGAATTCTTTGAGAATAAATTATCCTAGCATTAAGAGTATGATTGAAAATTATTTTAAGCCTGATGAAGAGAATGAATACATTAATCTTAAATTTAATTCTATTAAAAGATTGCCAGATCACACTGTCGTCACGCGAGAAGAGGTCAAATCGTGTAGCATAGTTCTAAAAAAGCGTAGGTATGTTACTCCAGGGTTATCGCTCCCGTACGGTTACAAAAGTTAAGTATAGTATATAAGTTGTTTGTGAATAAATAAAAGTAAATTTAAGAATCTCGTTTTTGTATTAGTTTTTAAGTAATATAAATTGTTCTGCGTTATGTTTAATATATTTATAATAATAAAAAGTATTTTAAACTTTTTCTTGTAATTATAACATCCTTCTCTCTCTCCTTTACCCACTCATCATCGCACGCTTATAGGCGAGCCGTACATGCACGCGTATAGACGGCTCGTCCGCGGATGATACTCGTGGCCGCTAATATACGCTTATAAGCGGCCCGCGTGAGTATACACGTATACGAGGCTCGTGCACGCGTATAGACGCCTCGTCCGCGGATGATATTCGTGGCCGCTAATATACGCTTATAAGCGGCCCGCGTGAGTATACGCGTATACGAGGCCCGCGAGAGTACACGCGTATACGCGGCCCGCGCCAGCCGCCGCCGCCGCCCCCCGCGGTAGAAGAGGAATAATATTAATAAAATGCCCTTTTCGGGAAGAGAGCGCTTTAGTCGAAAAGATGGATATGCGCTGGAAGCATCCTTTTACGGCGTGCATAGCAGGACCGGCAGGAGCTGGAAAAAGTTGGTTTCTGAAAAAATTTCTCGAGCATCTGCCGGAGATGTGCGATGCTCGCTTCGACAGGGTTCTGCTCTACTATACCGAGTGGCAAGAGACGTACCGCAGTGAATTCAAAGTTGGCGGAAGTGCTGTTGTACCTATCGAGTTTCGAAAGGGACTTCCACAGCGAAGCGATTACTCCGTGGACACGGGAAAGAAAAAATTACTGATTCTCGACGGCTTGATGCGAGAATCATCGAACGATATAGTTCTGGATTTGTTCTCGCGTTCGTCACATCATTTGAATTTGTCGGTCTTTCTGGTGACGCAGAATATTTTTCACCAGGGAAAGTCTCAGCGCGACATAAGTTTAAATTCAAAGTATCTCGTTATATTTAAAAATCCTCGCGACAGAGCTCAGATTCGGCA
>JAZHPH010000650.1:0-29951 GCA_037356405.1 Nasonia oneida | reverse complement strand
TTTTATTTACTGGAGGCCTCACTTGGCAACGTGGTCTTTAGACCATGCTGCTAAGTTTATATTTTTGTTATAATACTTATGTAAGATTTTAGTTTTAAGGTTATTAAGTTTCTAAATTTTGTAAAATGCCAGTCCTGCCCACAGGTACCTACGTGTACCTCTGCAGGTTTTTGCAGATGTTACTTATGTGTCATCAATAAGATATTCCAGCAGACCTGTCTGCGCAAACATAAAAAACAGAGGATTAAGGCGGGTTTACAACGACGGAATACAGCGAAATGGGTTCAATTTGCAAAGATGTAGCGTCTAAAATAGGGATATGAATATTAAGTTATGCGTCATGAATAATATATTCTAGCAGATCTGTCTGCGCAAGCAATAAAACTAGAGGGCTAAGGCGGGATTACAACGACATGGTGAATAAATGCAACGTGGATGTACAAAGAGTAGAAGAAAAATGGCTTCAATTCACAAAGATATATTGCGCTTAAAGTTGACTATAAACCCGCTCGTACGTTTTTGCTTGGCCAATTCACCAGCCGGATCTGCCATTATTGCAAAATTAAAAAAAAACTAACGAGAGCGAGAGAGAGAGGGAGCGAGAGAAAAAACCAAACTTCTGCACTGCCTGCGCCGGTTGAGAAGCGACTAGGCGCCTAAATTGCGCTGGAGCTAGTGAGCTCATACTGTCCGTGCGGGTCCTTTTATAGGCCTGGGAGCGAGCGGGGATCGTGCCGCCGAAAATACTACTATCGCATTCACACTTTCACACCGACATTCACACCTATATACAAAACCCATTCATACAAATAATTTATTATGTGCGCCCGCTACGCCGCGCTCGCCGCTTCTCCTTCTCTTGCACCGCTGCGCTCGCCGCTTCTCCTTCTCTTGCGCCGCTGCGCTCGCCGCTTCTCCTTCTCTCACTGCTGCTACCACCGCTTGCTGGCTCGTGGCGCTGCTGGAGTTGTGGAGTCAGCTGTAGCGCGGGCTTATCCTAGTTAAAAATGTGTTCTATAAATTTCAATTTTTTTTATTTTATATAGTTTTTTACGAAGCTTGTACGGGGCGTTACATGCTTATGATGTGAAATGGAGCTTATGGAGAAAAATTTGGGTGCCAGACAATGCTTTTTTAAGATACAACAATTCAAAGTTTTCATTTTATGCTTTTAGTATATCTATATAGGTGCGCAGTATTTTTCTCTTTTACTAGTTTTCAGAGTATTTTGTACTCCTAACAGTTAATATTACTATTGTGATATTTGTTATTATGGTTTCTTAAGATTTGGGCATTAGATAACACTGTATAATATCTCGAACAAAATTTTCTTATTCAAACCCTATTTGAGAACCATGCATAGATCCATTTACATGCTTTCGTGGAACGGCACCAGTCTTCGAGTATGACAGCAGGCGATTCTGCTCATTAATTAAAAAAAAATGGTCAGAATTAAATTCGTAGTGAATGACTTTCGTTAAGTAATTTCTTACACGTGTTACTAGTTGACGGATTAAGTTGTGAAATTTATTTATGGATTGTTTTAGTTGTGCTGCTATATTGGTTCATTACGCAATATTAATTATGCATAACTTTTTCAAAGAATGATATCTACAACGCGAAGTGAAAGTGACATTCGAAGCTGAGAATCTGTGGGATGACCGTCAACTTTTGTATACGATATTTAAAAAAATAAAAATTTCTAGTTTATAAATCAACAAAAACTGTGTGTTTCTAGGTGAACTACACAATAGCAAATAATTATCAATTTTATATTTGATGGTATTATGAAATATATCGTGAATAAACAATATGAACTGAGGCTCGAGTAGGGTCAAAAATTGGACACGTTACCTTCGACACAACCTTAAACACCGGCAAAGACAGACGAATTTTCCCTTAAGGATAATTTTCAGTAGAGAGGTTGCGGCTCACTTAGTTCGCTAAAGACCAGACAGCGTCAGGTGATGTGATAATATAAGGTAATACATATTATGTATGATTTTGTAATTCGTTATCAATGTTTGGTGTATTTTACTTTATTTTACATAAAACCATGATTGTATGTACACATAAATTTTATTAATATATCGAATTTTCTAATGCGATGAATGCTTAAAATGTCGGATATAACTTATATTATTGAATGAATGATTGATCTTTATGTTTATAGCAGTTAAACATTATAAATTATTAGAGAAGATTAAGCAACAAAAACTCATTTCTTAACCAAAATAAATAATTTTGGTTTCATTACTTTTCAAGTACTATACTTTATGGATTCAGCAGCTTTTAACAGCTATCACAGACTTAGTAGTATAATACATTTTGTACTGGACATATATACTCAATAGCATACACATACATATGTACGCAAATTATCAAAATTTGATCTGTAGGCATGACAACAATGTTATTTTTTACTCGAACAATTTCCTGAGGTATACATACAATATTTCCTTTTCTTAGTTTCAAGGATGTAGCACAATACCGACTCATCGTTATTACTATCATCAATAATAAATGCCAACATTTTATGAACTGCCCAGTAATTAATTGTGCATAATAATTGCAGGACCGATCTTTTGTTTTTCTTTCTGATTCAAATAAGCATCCATTCTTTACTATTTTTGCATAAGCTTTGATATTATGTGGAAGGTACAGATTATCTAATATCTTATTATCCACAATAATTTTATTGCCAAAGTACCGAACACGAGATTTTGTAGTATTTTTTATGCGACCTGTTATTATTCTTTCACAATAACTATGAACGGTTAGAGAACAAATAGGAAAAATTTTGTGTTCTAGTAAATTTGTGCATTTCTGAATATTAATATATGGCAAAATTTGCTCTTTAACTCCTTTGGCGCATTTAATGGCATTTAATAATATAATTTTCACTTTCGAAGCAGTATGCAGAATGAGCCCAAAGTGGTCCCCAATTTACAACACTTTGAGCAACATGAAGAAGCTGATGTACATTATATGTCATAGCTGCTTTTGTGTAAAACTTTTCTACACCTACCACAAATTTATGCAACATTAAATCGACCTTCTTCATCTCTTCGTGCGTAATCTCCATTTTCAACATTATATAAAGACTTTTAACAAAGATCCAATGTTTCAATTTATCTTCTCTTGTTAAAGTGGAAAAAATTGGTATACTATAATACAAAACCCAATTCTCCCCAAGTATCGAAGATTTATTAATGGTGAAGGACATTTTATGCCGAGAACAGGTTGTTCCGTTTGAAGGGCTTCTTTCATTAATCTTACTGTGCTTGCATGATCTCTAAGATGCGGTTGATAAGTCAGAATAAGATACCTTATACTTCCAGCGTAATACTCTCCTGGATGTCCGCACCAGTCAATTTTGCATTGAACTGCATACTTCCTTGCATAGCTGCACGCGTAACAGAATCAACACATGTTACAAGTGGGAATACTTTAATTGATGTTAATTTATTCTTTATTTTTAATATTACGTCAATTTTTTTATCATCGTTCATCAAATCCACAAATGGCACTAAAAATGTGCTCAAGTCAGGCTTTTTACCAAATCACAATGCACATGTTATGATATAATTCAAACGTACTTGTGGAGGTAGTTCATTAAGCATTAGATAGATTGATGAATATTGATGAAGATTGCCATAGAAAATACTGTGAGCATTCAAATTTAGGTGCACCATCCGTATTCATAACAGCAGTATTATATCTATATTTTTTTGGAAAATCCTTGAGGAATTCTTCATAACATTTACCATCGTAAATGTCTTTAATGCGTTTTTCTTCAGAAATTCTTTCATTAATAACGTACTCATAATAATCACTATGTTTACTTAAATGATCACTAATTTTCTGACTCGGGTTTATAATCATAAAAAAGTTCATATTAGAAGTACGAGTATTACACAAGTTTCGCAATTTACACACCTTGTATCTGATTTTAATAGTTGCAGATTCCCTATGTACATATCACAATTAGAGCAAGTCACATAATAATCCACATCACACTTTGGATTAAGTAACTTATCGATCATATAGCTTGAAGATGATAACACAGGTTCTGGAAATATACTGTTCACTAATGATATTAACTCAGATATATTGGTCAAGCATAGTCGATTTTTGATAGAAATTTTTAAAACAATTTACAACAATGTAGCTGGCGTTTTATCTGTGGACTGTTTAATAGATTTACAGAATTCCGAATGATTCAAAGATCATTGAAAGATATTTGATCGAGAATATCTTTTTGCATCAACTCAATATTTTCTATCTCGTTACACAGTTCAATCAATATATTTTCCATCTCTCGAAATTTACAATCAGCATTAACGTATTTAACAACCTAAAATATAAAAATTAATACGAATATAATAATGAGACTACAATACAAATTTTACAATAGAAGAATATTGTATTATTGTTAGTATTTTTTTATAATTGAGAGTATTTCGAATAAACTAACGTCTTCTAGATCAGGATGATTAGATGGAGTAATCTAACAATATGGAAATAGATGGAGTCATCTAACAATATGGAAATATTTTCGGTATCTTTTCGAGCATCTGTAACTAACAAGACCTCTTCATCATTGTAAGATTTATACATATATTCATGTTCGAATAAATTGTTAAAGATTTTCTCTTGATGTAATGAATCATAATTTTTTATAGGTATTGCAGGAATCTGAAAGTAAATTGTTTGCATTAGGATAGTTTTCCTTTGATTTATAATATCATATCGTTAACTGTCACAAGTATAAAACATGACATTAACTGTGTATTGTGAAAATAGCATTGGAAATGCAATACGCAGCTAGTGAGGCGGCCATGTAGCCTTATGGGTGCTACCATCCTGATAGTAGCACCTACAAGGCCACTTATTTTTATTAAATATTTGAACTTCTCTCCATATTACAAAAATAATTATAGTAGGACTAAACGTAGGAGGATAACCCCTGGTTTCCGAGAAAATAAACAAACTAATATTGTATAAACATTGGGAACGTTTCGTCCCGGGTGAGGACCTCTTCAAGCCTTTATTAAGAAGGCTTGATAAAGGCTTAGTAAAGGCTTGAAGAGGTCCTCACGCGGGACAAACCGTTGCCAATGTTTATGCAATATTTGTTTGTTTGTTTGTTTTTCTGGAAAACCAGGGGTTATCCTCCTACGTAACGTTGGTCCTACTGTAACGGTTTAACTTTCCCCAAGAGACTGGATAGTCAGTCGGTTCCAGGACCTGGATAGGGGAAAGGGGCAAGAAAAGAGTCTGTTTTTATATTTTTAATAATAACAAAATATATTTCTTAAGTAAAGAATAGCAATTTGCTGTTTGCAATTGGCTGAAACAGAAATCAATTATGCGTCTTGTTAAAAATATTTCGCCTTTACAAATAGAATTGTTTAAACTAACGCAGTTGACAATTTACAAGAATATCTACGCGATTTCGTTACAAGAATGATTCGGTGTTCGCGGCTACGCTGTTTCGGTACGGTGGCGGTATGACAGATCGGTGGCGGGTTTTGAGGTTATCCCTCGGATTTGTGGAGTCGTGTGCGTACGGCTTCACAAATCTTCGTCGCTCGTCTCGTTCCTCTCTTTATCCTGTGTACGCACAGAGATAAAGCGAGTCGTGAGATGTCGGCGTAAGGCTGGCTTTGTTGATTAGGATTTTTACGGTGGCAGCGGGTATCGTCACCTGTGCTCACGTAGACGAGGCTCGATGTTGCTCGGGTGTTCCGGGTTGCCTCGTGTGCTCACGACGGCAATTCGGAGTTTCGGGTTTCGGTTCGTCTACCAAACCGTCACGTGGGCTCACGAGACGATTTCGTCGGCGCAATCTATCTCTCGCTGTTCCCTGTAGTAACGTGTGCGCACGATACTACCCGGAGTGGGGCTCGAGTAGAACTGCTTATCGTGCAGCGCGATTCGCCTTATAAAGGTGCGCGGCGCGGATATATATAGGTGCGTTCACGGCGCACCGCGTACGCCGCTCGCGCCACCTGTCGCGTCGTTGCTGAGTCGCTCGCCGGCTGCCGCGCTCCGCGCTCGTGCGGACTCGCCTTGCGAATGTTGCGCGCGCGCGCTCATTCCGTGTCGTGCCGATTCGCCTTTCGTTCGTTGCGTGCGCGCGCTCGCTGCGCATGCCGTGTTTATTGCGGCCGCCTTCACACGTATTTACATGTCCGAGACTCGGGTCTCGTATACTATAATTAATTTTATTAATTTTTATATAATTATAGTACATACGATCAAAATATTTAGAAAATGACGTAACAAAATGAAGTAATTTTCAACAGGGTCAGCTGCAGATTTTTCCTTCAAGTATACAGTCTTTATTATATTTATTACTTAAAGTAATACAAATCCGGATTTTGCCACCTGACTATAGCGCAGCAAAAGATTTGCGAAGATCTACATGCGGCCAACCCTTAATGCGCTTGTCTAGAAAATTATTAGAACTTCTTTGTGTGCTTCTATTTGTGGCATACTTATATCAAGTTTATTACAACCCGGAATCAATTATTTTACTTTCGTGCTTGAAAAATATTAAATTAACATAAGCCTTTTTAAATTAAGCTAAACTTTGTAAAAAGCAATATTTTAATAGTTTTAGCCAAAGAAATCATTTAAAGGTTGCGAACTTTCTTTGTCAGTGAAATAATTGGCATTTAATAATTTAAGGTAGAATTACATAAAAACTTTGTATCTTTCTATTTTAACGAAACTGATGTAAACAGAATAATTGCAAACATAAATTTAATACATCAGGGATATATATAGCAAAATGAGAGATCATCTGCGTTAGAAATGTGTATTCGCACATTGTAATAACACTTTAAAATTTGTAAAATTCATATTTTTCTGAAGTAGATAACTCAAGTAAGAACTCTAGTCAGCTACTTGGTAAGTTCAGTTAGTTCAGTAAGCTTTTCATATCTCCCGTTAAAATTAATATGATTCTACAATTCTACAGTTTAATTACCTGAACTTGTGATTATCTTTTGCCATTATCATCAATGCGATGATTTATAATAATTCTTTCAAAATACTCAGACGATGTACTTCATCATTTGTTTAGATGGTTCCCATGAAATAGCTATTGCCGATTAATGATTTGAAATTGAATACTGGAAAAATAATTATGAATATAAACTCATTGCTTCTTGAAAAACTATATTTTGTAAGGAACTTAATTTACCTTGTAATGCAGAGCTACATGCATTTACTAAGAGGGGATAATCATATTGACTGCAGCTGTCTACTTGGGTAAGTATGGGTTATTGCCTATATGGCACACATCGAGGATATATATCTTCCTATATTATATGATCATTTTGGCAAAGCTCCTCCACTTCGCCACCCCTACTACCCCTCCCCCTCCCCCCAACCGTCATACTATGTATACAAAATTTGTATATAATCATCAACTTAGAGCAAACAATGACTACTTCATTATTTCGATCAATGCAAGTAACTGAATGCTATTGATTCAAATATGACAATGACTATGAATGTGCAAGGTACAGAATAAGGGACTTAAGTACGTAATGGCATAAGGTTTGTTCCACGAATTTTAATATGTTTACATTTCGTAAAGTACTGGTTAAATTAGTAATTACATTAAAGTGCATTTGTTGATTGATATTATAAATACTGGTTAAATTAGTGGTTATAGTAAAGTACACTTGTGAATTGCAGTTAAATATATAGCAAGTTAATAAAAAGTTTTTTTTTAATTAGAAGAGTTCTTTCATATATTTTGTTTAAATTAGATATAATTCAATGTAGTTTTGTGATATATTATATATAATCTTGATCTCCAATTAAATTTTGGTTAGTTGTTGGTTTATTCTTATATTAATCTAATTAAAATATAAAAGTTGACTTATTAATTTGTTAAAATTAATATTTATTAAATATAATTAATTAAAATTGGAACAGAAATGCAATGACGAAAAATAGATAATCCAGTTGAACATAACTATGGTAAAAACTGATGCATCTGACATAAGTCAAAATCAGTAAATCTGGAATAAATCAGATAAAGTTAAATGGGTCAACAGGATAATGATAAACTGATGCATCTGACTGACGAGTCATAATCAGTATGCCTGATTTTAAATCAGAGTAATGTAAAAGCCTGTCCAGGTAATAAAAAGTATCCAGTTGCAATTGTGAAATCTGTTATGAAAACAGATGAATCTGATTAAGTAAATCAGCTTGGTTGATTCAGATGATTATGAATCATAGTCCTATATGGTATGACGGGTGATGCCGGTACAATGGACAGGTATTAACACAATGTGTTAATAGTCTTTTTTTTGCCTCTGTAGTACTTGGTGGAAAGAGCGTATTCAAAGTTCCGTTGTTATGTGATTTAGAGCTCACTACACGGCTGAATGACTAGTTAACGTTGAGAGAAAATATCGCCAGTACCCATGAGCATGGCAAAGAAGGCAAAAGTGATTTTGATTCTTGTATTTGATGACCTAAATATGCAAAATACCGTAATAAGTAAAAAATGGAAAATTAAAGAAATATGCACAATGGAAATAAAATAGTCAAAGTTTAAAAATAGAAAGTCATGAGAATGAATTTTAATCATATAGTAAAAATTGTTTAAGAGGCAATAATTATAATTACTAATGTATTAAAAAGTTCTGTATATTTTATGAATTGATAAAAGAATTTATTATAATACTGTATGTTTATGTGATACAAGTGTGAGTAATATGACTATGATAAAAGTTATTATATTTGTATTTCTAAATCATTGAAGGTTTAGTATAAAGATATTAAAACTAAAAGTATGATCAAATAGTAAAAGGAATTAAGTATTATGTTTTTTTTTCGAAAACAAAGTAAAACTTATTTAGGCAAATGTATAAAAAGTAAAATTTGGAAATATTTGAGAAAGTTCTTAGAATATAATAGAAATGCAAACAAATATTTGAAAAGTTTATTTACTGTTATTTAAAAATTATTGAATTAATGAAGTTAGTGTAATTGTTACTTAACATTTAATAAAATATACGAATAAAATAAAATGTTATCAATATGCTAATTAATAAGCATGAATTTGATTAAAATTGTTATAAAATCAAAGGAATATTAAAGATTGTTGAGCATTGCAAACAGTCTAATGAAATTTGAAAGAGATAATATGAAAATTCAGTAGTAGATAAAATTGATAAATTGAAACGAGATTTATAATTTATTATTGTTAAAATAAATAAGTTAGATTGTGGTATTGTTATAATGCAATTAATTACATTATTGTCAAAAGGAAAGATTTATGACAGTTGAGTTTACGAAAGTACATGTTTTTTTTAATTTATACAATGTATAATTTATACAATTTGTATAATGTTTATGCATAAAAGTGTAAATAATAATTTGTAACTACTTCATGTGAGAAGTAGAAAATAATTATATAAGTATTAATGTTAAAAATGAATGTGTTTACATCATAAATGGTCTGATTAGATTTTACTGGGTTTTCCCTAATCTACGCAACAAATGTTGGACCATATGTATTTACTCCCAGAAGGTATAGGAAAGGAGATCGTCTGATTTAGTTAGCTTAGAAACTGTTTAGTATACTTGTTTATTATTAGATTATTTTGTTACAAGTCGATTATATTTTTGAGGGGGCGTGTTGGAATATTGCTATGAATTTATACTATAACTATGAATATAGTTTCACAATGTTACGCACTATACAAAAATGACTCGACTTGCTTATGTATAGGTCCAGATCTGTAGCATGAAATCTGAGTCTAGAAAGAGAGAAAACTACGCATATGCATCGAAAGCCTGTAGACCCTTTATCGATTGTTTTAGTCTCGCACGGGCGTCTCGCTAGAGCAGTCGTATTTATCAGACGAGAATTCTTTCCTATATCAGTAAAATAAAATGAAACTTATTTTATTTAGTATAAATTACTGATTTGTTCATTTAATATTTACCCAATTCCAATAGATAAACAGTAAGTACATTTTACGTCGTTCATATCAAATTTACTGCTCCATACATTCAGTATGACGTATGTTAATACTCCCGAGAATATTTCTACGTGATTTAGCGAGGGAAGGTATGAAGAATTGAAAAAACCATTATATCAGGCGATGAAAACATATATTTTTTTAAAACAGGTTTCGAAGCACACAGCTTCCGGTTTGGTACTTGACACTTCCTTGAATACTACCAAAATACTGTCGACTTGCTATCCTTCCTGGGCTTATGAACCTTAGATTGGGCCCTCTATCGTTTACTTAAGCGGTGAGTGCAGCGGCGCGAGAGAAGGAGTAGCAACGCAGCGGCGGCGCGGCGCACGTAAAAGAATATGCTTGTGTGAATGATTTTTGTATATAGGTATGAATGTACGTGTGCAAGTATGAAAGTAATCGTTTTTTTCGGCGGCGCTATACCCACTCTCTCCGCTGCCTTTATAATCCACTTGTACGGGCTATCTGAGCTTACTAGCCGAAGCGCAACTTAAGCGCTAGCGCAACTAAAGCGCCTAGTCCCTGCTCTTCAGCAACTTACGCCTTGAGCAGGTAAAAGACTTAGAATATTTTCAAATATTTCGCAAACTTGTAAAATTTCTGTATCTCAAAAGACTTATAAATTTAGCGTGCCGAACCTGATAACGCAACTAACGCGTATCAGCTAGAGAAACTTAGAATAATTTCAAATCTTTTGTATACTTAGAAAATCGTGATCTAAAGCCAATAACGCAAAATAAAGCGTATGCAATTAAGGCAATATTCTATCTCAAACTTATTTTATTTATTGAAAAGAAATAACAAAACTGTTATTATTGTAATATCCTTCCATTACTTGGTATCCTGAACCTCTCTTATTATAACAATACATTATAACATAGAATCAAATTTTTATTTATGATCTGTCGTCATAATTACGACGCAGATCAGTAAATGATTACTGCTCTTCTCTAAAAACTAAAATCATATACGCGCACAAGACCGAGAAGAGTCGTGACCGTTTCAATCTGCGACGCAGGGAAAACTCTTGTTTTGACTCATAAGGAGAAAACCTACGAAGAACAGCGATTACATACATTCTGACGTCTCTTAGGCTTAACTATACGCGAGAATTGTTAACTATATGTCTTTGTCCAAGGTTTTCATGAACTTAACTAACTAGCAATTTGTGCTACTTTTGACCGCATTTCTGAACTGTGCTATTCTTCGCGGCAAATCGTGAGTTGTGCTGGTTTACATTTAAACATTTGAACTGTGCTAGTCTTCGTACGGAGCGACGATTATTCGGAGTTAATCCTATTTTTGTCATCCCAAACAACTCGCAAAATATGTATTTCATCAAATATTTTACAAAAATTTAAGTAATATGATACGTGACAAATTCACCTGCTTAAAAGGCGCAAGTATCCCATGTGGAAAATAACATGATTTCGAAGTAGCTAACCAGAATAAGACGTGTCATGTCACTTGATATGTCACGTGACATCATGTAAGTCACATGCAAAATCTGTCTGATTTCGGTGATGTTGATATGTAACGTGCCAAATTAATCTGATTTCGGCTTAGTTCACAAAGTCGCGTGACAATCCGATTAATTTGTCACGCGACATGTCATATGATAAATCAATCGGATTTTAGTGATGAACATGTGTGACGTGAGATGTCACGTGATAAAACGATCGGATTTGGGTAATGACTGAGTGTGACGTGTCACGTGATAAATTAATCAGATTTTGGTGATGACTGTGTCTGACGTGACATGTGTCGTGACATATCGTGTGACATGTCACGTGATGTGTCATAATGTCATGTGACATATCACATCAGAATTTTTAGCAGGGTAAACTATGATTTCAAACAAAAATATTTGTTGAAAAGCCGTTTCGTTTCATAATAAACGAGTTTATATATCACAAATGCTCAAAACAGCATCTCTACTTTTTTCTCCAGTGTGGTAGGACCGTGAAGTTGGCCGCACAAGCTATTATGTGTAATACAGTTGGGTATCGCTTTTCCACAGATTTCTATAAGCTGCGCAGCGTAAATGTGTTTATATTGTCTGCTTGAATTTAAGGTTATGTTTTTGAACAGCTGCTGCACTGTCACTGTACAAACTTTCTGACTGTTCGGGGTCACTGATGACGGGGCCCAGGAAGTGGATTTCGTGACTTTTCATGCATACATGCAAACATGTTTCGCGGTAGCCGATCACGCTCGGTGTCTAGGTGCCAAGGGTCTTCGATGACGAGGCTGTCGAAATATATTGCGCGCTGTAGATTTTTGTATCCACGTATCAATATCGGCCACGAATGCGGTCTAGGGTGATCAATAACAAAGTCAGGTAGTGCGCACCGTACTTCTTAGTGCAAAAATGTGAACATATTAATTTGAAAATTAGTTATGTTTACTGTCCAGGTACATGCGGTCGACAATGTCGCGATCGAGGTAGGGCTCTTCGTAGCTTTCATTATCTAAGTGTAAAAACTTATTCTAGACACCAAAAGCTATGGAGCGTAACACCAAGACCCTGTCATCAGCGACCTCATGCACCTGGATACAGCTCACGAGGGATATCACTATTCCCGTAATAAAAAGCCCAGTATGCACTACCTAAACCCCATCATTATGTATTTTATTTTAAGGACAAGTTTTAGGTTAATCACTTTTGTTTTGTTTACGTTTTAGTCGCTGTATTAGATGCGTGTATATCTCGCTAAGTTACTGTGTGTCTTCTCTTTTATGAATGCCATTCGTTTGCAGGTGGATATGTATCATTTCTGAGATCAATCTTTTACTTTGATTGGGTTCTTTATCTTTTATGTCAAATTTGTCAAAGTTAAATGTGTGATTACAATTTTTTTGGTGTTCAGAGATTACATTATTTTTTGATTTTCTGTGTTCCTCAGCGCGTATACAAACATTTTTTTTTTTCGTTTGGCCTACGTATGTAGCAGAGCAATCATTAGATTTTAGTTAAAAGCAAAATTGTTTTCAGGATTTATGTCTTTGTTACTCTTTCCTTTTATTATGATGTCACACATTTTGCTGTTAATTTTTGAAACTGTATCAATATTGTTTCTTATAAAGCCATGACTTATCTACTCGTAGAAGCCATTTACATATGGAATGCATATGGTGTTTCATTGACTGTTGTTGCTACTGCTTGTTTGTTGCCGTAGATGTTCGTTAGATTTTATTACGGGCAATCTGTTCTTTATATATTTAACAACAAATACGTTTAGATAGTTATTGTGAAGCAGTAGCTTTCTGATTATATCAATGTTTTTATTATACAATTTTCTATTTGCTAGTGTTATCGCTCTGCCGACGAGACTGTACACCATGGCGATTTTCCGTGTGTTTAGATGTTGAGATAAATAGTTCAGACATCTTCCTCGGTATGTTGGTTTTGTATACCAGTCTGTTATTAGTTTGTTCTTGTCTTTTATTACTAGAACGTCTAGAAAGCTTACTGGATTATTATTTTCAATTTCATGGGTAAATTGTAGTCTATCGTTGAATTAGTAAAATGTTTTTAGAATTTCGTCAACTTTATTATTCAAAATACATGTGATAATGTCGTCGACATATCGAAAAAAGAAAATCGGTTGAAATGATAGTTTTAATAAGCAATTGGTCTCGAGGTCATCCATGACAATGTCTGCGAATAGTCCCGCGATCGCAGAGCCCGTTGGAGTACCAAAAAGTTGTTTGTAGAATCTTCCGTTATATTGAAAATCAGTGTTTTTCATAAGTAATTCGCAAGCTGGCAAAATTTCGTCAAGAGATATTTCGGATTTATGTGCAATTTGCGCGTATCTCTTCTCAATGCTTTTTTTGACGGATGTTTAGTCAATATTTGTGTATAGCGGTTTTACATTAATTTGGATTAAGCAGAGGTTTTGTGAAACAATTATGTTTTTTACTTTGTTCATAAATTCGTAGCTATTTTCTATATGTAAGTTTGGTTTTTTAACGCTGTTCTGTATGATGTTAAAAAGGTTTTTTGATAATAAGTAGGCAGGTGAACGTGTTATCGATATAACTGGTCGCATTGAAATATCTGTTTTTTTTTTGTATTTTCGGTAGGCCGTAACATTTTGGTGTCGTAGTGTCCGTTTGTGTAAATTTAAATTTGCTGTATTTTTTACCAGTAAAACCCATTCTTATTCTATATTTTTACAGTTATTATCTTAGGATGCTTACGCTATTTTCTTAGTTGTATTTATAAGTAATCTTAGCATCTTACAATTATCACTGTTAGTCTCCTTAGCGGTGTAATCGATGGTGTTTGGACTTAGGCTACACAATTTCTCGTGGCAGTATAAATTTACTATGCTATCGATCAGCTGCTCTTGCTATCGCCGGAGATTCCACTCGGCATTTCTTAGCTTGTACTCATCTCTGTGGTATAGATCTGAGTTTAAAAGGCTCTTCGGTGAATGCTTTGCCAAGGAACAGATTTAGTTCACTCCCAAGGTGTTGGACGGATTCAGCACGCTCCAAACACTAACGCTAGAAACAGCAGCGCTTCACCTTTGAATCAGTCGCTACCGAAAGGGATATGTCGCTACGCAGATAGGCACTGCGAGGATCGGATTCGGGGTTTTTAAAGCCTCGGTGCTAATGCAAGCAGTTGTGAAGTTTATATGATAAAGATAACGGTAGTCCAATCAACATTCGCCACCCAGGAGTATTGATGAGTGTAAGTCGCCATAATTCGCGTGCGAGGAGTGCTGACACGCAGGTCAAAGCACTCGCTCTTATTTTCGGCGCACAATTGCGCAATGACGCAATCTGATGCTTATACGCTGGTTGTGTAGGTGTACGACTGTGGTGTTATTATTGTGTACGCACGCATACATACATGCGCTATTGGCGATGTAACATGGCACATTACATGTTCATGAGCGAACCTTTAAATATTAGCGAGTGCTTTATGTGAAAAGCAAAGCATTTCACTTTCAGCGATGTTTATCGATGCGAAAGGTCACTTGGAATTTGACGGTCGGTGAACTATAGGTTCAAAGAGACTTCCTACTATAAATATGGTTCATGGAGGTGTAAAGAGGTTCTTCACCGGTGATAATCCGAGTAAATATTTCTGCTAATAGTAGACAAAATTTAGTTAACCCCCATAAATATTAAAAAATTCTTAATAAAAAATTATAATTGTTTATTCGAAGGTGTTGGGATCTCTTACTTTATCAGGCAATGATTTATCTCTGAACCTATCGCTACATCGACAGTTAGTGCGCGATTACAAGGCTGTAAGAAAAAGTATGGAGAGAGAAAATAACCATAACAATCCCTTTCGGTCAGACAGTTGAAACTATATATGGATACTAATAAATGTCAAACTCGCTTCACAAATCCCACTCTTTTCCACAATTTGTACATCTCCCTCTAACGTTAACAAATTTTTTTATATGACTTTTTTTTTAAGGAATCAAGCAAAATGAAATTAATAGTGAATGATTCAATTATTATTTGGCCGGGAAAAATAAAAAATAAGCCAGAAGGATTCCTTATACCAACACATTTAAAAGTTTTGACTGTTGAAGAAAAACCGTTTGTTTACGTCAGAAAAGCTACAGGGATGAAATGTGAAGTAGAAGAAGTCCTTTGTCCAAATTATAAATCTAAAAAAGGTAAAAAAAATATTGTTATGTATATTTATAAGACATAAAATATTTGAAACATTAAACTTATTAATTTACTGAAGATATATTCATTAAAATCGTAGGTACTAAAATTCGTTCGTTTTTAACTTGATTTGATGGTTTGAAGTATAATTTGTTATATTTTAAGCTATTGTCAAGCTGAGGGGCATATCAAGTGGCGCGGTAGCACCACGATAACGAATTTGAGAAGCAGACATGCCACGGCGTTTGTATTTTATGTTATGAAGAAATAAATGCTTTTCTTTGTTGTTTCTAGGTTATTTTGACTTATATCATATTTTAATATGCTTAACTATGATTTTTAATAAAAATATTAATAAAAAAGCTACCTATTATATAATATGGGAGTGCGTTTTTAAAAAATGCCTAAATCAGATTTTTATTCTTCCATCAAAAAGTATTAGGACCGTGAAGTTGGCTGCACAGCTATACAGTATGTCGCAGATAAAGTGGACACATTTCGTTTTTGGTGATTCAGAAAAAAATAGCGCGGGCGCAAATAAAACTGGGGGGAATAATTAAAGGTTAAATCATGCTCTACAAAGTTACCGTGGCCTTTTTTTCGTCGTAAGATTTTTTTACGGCCCTAGGTTTAATAAAACGATGCATAAAAAAAACGGTGTGCACCAAGAGCTAAGTGGGTTTTTTGGCCTCGTGTGGTTGCAGTACTCGTCTGTGGCTCGCGGGACTGCCTGCTGTTACCCTCAAAACACATTTTTGATAAAAAAGTCATATTTAATTTTGGATCTAAATTTAGTGCACTACAGGTTTATCTAAATCGTTGATACCCTAAATAATGAATAAAATTTTTTCATTCAGCGATTCAGAGCTGTACTTTGAAAAGAAACGTTAATCTTTCGTCCATGTCCCACTATAGGTCCCGAATTTTGTTTTGTTCCAACTACTGGTTCTTTTACCTTAAACATTATTAAGAATGTAGCCGCTCTCATTAGAGGAACTAAAAGAAATTTTGCAGAGACTGTCTTTTCATAATTCTTTAAGAAAACTTTAAATAAGATTTGAGAAATTTAATTAATAATAAATTTTTAAGAAACATAATATTTATAAAAACGTGTTGGACTGAGTCTTCTTTGAGTAGATGAACGGAAGGTGTAGTTTATAATAAATTATTAAACTACGAGAGTATGGGGTAAGTGGGTTTAAGCGTTTTGGGTTTAGGTTTATTTCTCGCTTTGATTGCCTTCCTTCGATGTACCGACGTGTAGCTTAAATAAATTATTAAACTTGGAGAGCATAAATATTGCAATAATTTGCATAAACAGCATTGTTTAAATGAATAATTTTGCAAATCTGATATCAGATTTGTGTTCGGCAACCCTAAAAAGCTTAGGACTGACGTGCTTTTGTAGTTTTTCCGGTTTTCCAAATTTATAATCTCCTATTATATTAAATAGAAACCCATTTTAGCATTCTCCGGTTCTCCAGGTCCCGAATTCTCTTGTTTTCCGAGTCCAAAATCCCTTATTATATTTAAGAAAAAATGATTCTAGCGTATTCCGTTTCTCCAATTTTCCGAATATATAATCTATTATTATATTAGAAAGAAACCCAATTTGGCGTTTACCGCTTCTCTGCTTTTCCAAGTTAATAATCCACTATTATATCAAAAAGAAACCCATCTTAGCGTTCTTCATTTCTTCGGTTTTTCAAGTTAATAATCCTCTATTATATTAAAAAGAAACATATTGTAGCGTTGTTCGGTTTCTTGGTATTTTGATTTTCTAAGTTTGATATACCCTGTTATATTAAAAAGTAACCCATTTTGGCGTTTTCTGGTTTTCAGGTTCTCTGGTTCTCCGGTTCTTCTGTTCTCCAGTTTTCCGAGTGTAACACTCTGCACAAGCTCCGCAAAAAATTATAATAAATATAAAAAACTAGAATATATTGAACTCCCCGTGCTCCCCCACTCTCAATTGGAACGCTTTGCGCCACAGCTGACAGCTAAGCTCGTAGCAGCAGCATAACATCAGCAGCGCCACGAATCAGCTAACGGCAGCAGCAGAAGCAGGAAAATTGCGCAACACGCGCGTATAACTATATACAGCAGCGAGCGGCAAACGCAGCAGCGCAAAAAGACAGAACAGAAGGAGTACCTAGCTAGCGACATCGTGGCGTGCGCATTAGAATATATTTGTATGAATTATTCATGTATATAAGTATGAATGTACGTGTGCAGGTATGAACGTGATAGTTTTTTCGGAGGCTCGATACCCGCTCTCTCCGCTGCCTATATAAGGACCTGTACGGGCTATCTAAGCTCACTAGCTCCAGCGCAACTAAAGCGCTAGTCTCTTCTCAAGAGCAACTTACGCCTTGAGCAGATACAAAACTTAGAAATATATAATTTTCCGAATTAAAAATCTCCTATTATATTAAAGAGAAACCCTTTTTAGCGTTCTCCGATCTTTCGGTTTTCCAATTCTTCTGTTCTTCAGTTTTTCGTGTTCATCATTCCTTATTATATTAAATAGGAACTCATTTCGGCGTTTTTTGGTTCTTCGGTCCTCCAGTTTTCTGAGTTTATAATCTTTTATTATATTAAAAAGAAACCCATTTTGGCGTTTTCAGTTCTCAAATTCTTAGGTTTTTTGAGTTTATAATCCCCGTTCATATTAAATAAAAACCTAACTTGGCGTACTTCGATTTTCTGGTTTTCCAAGTTTATAATCTCCTATTATGTTGAAGAGAAACCCGTTTTTGCTTTTTTCGATTCACTAGATCTCTAGTTTTTTGAGTTCGTAATTTCCTATAATATTAAAATAAAAACCTATTTTGGCGTTCTCCGGTTCTCCGAGTTCATAATTTCCTATTATCTTGAAAAGAAACCCATTTTGCGTTTTGTGGTTCTCCAGTTATCCGAGTTCATAATCCGGGCGTCCTCCGGTTTTCTGGTTTTCCGGTTCTCCAGTTTTCCAAATTTATAATCTTCTATTATATTAAAAAAAACATTTTGGCGTTGTCCAGTTCTCCGGGTCCCCGGTTATTTAAGTTCGAAATGCCCTATTATATTAAAAAGAAACCTATTTTGGCGTTTTCGCCGGGTCTCCATGAATCGATAAACTATCAGTATCTTACTTCCATTCAAAATAATTGAATCGCTAACTTTGAGCCTATCAGGCACTTCGTCTGTTCTGGAAACTCGATACTTTCCACCAATTGAATTCGATTCAGATAAAATGTACGTTCTCGGATTAGTTGAATTACTAACTTTGAACTCCATATCTAATGTGGACTTCAAAAGCAATAAATTTTATGTTGGACAAGAAATCATTGAATCACCAACTGGTAGCTATGAAATTGAAGATATTGAACGTACTCTGCAGAAAATTCTCATCCTAAAAATATCACGCTAAGTATTAAACCTAATAATAATACATTGAGAAGTGTCATTACATGTAGTCATGAAGTAGACTTTAGCCTCAAAGACTCGATAGCACGACTACTAGGTTTCACTCCACCACTGCTGAACCCCTATATAACTCACAACTATGACCTGCCTGTAGCCATTCTAAAAGTGAATGCCCTACGAGTAGAGTGTAATATCACATCTGGAGCATACAATAATCAAAATCAAGTTCATACCATTCACGAGTTTTTCCCTGCAGTTCCACCAGGTTACAAAATAATTAAAGATCTAAATCAAATTATATATTTACCAATAACAGTTAAAATTATTGATCACTTACAATTGCGGATGGTGCAAGATGGTGATTTGGTAAATCTGCATGGAGATGTTATAACGGTTCGTCTACATTTGAAGAAGGTTTTGAAATGGGAATTGTTTGTAATACCAAGCCTGAAAAAAATTATATCAATAATCCAGTATGTCGTCAGAAAGTCAGTCGACAACGAGTCGTCAAACAGTTAACACGTCAGAACATTCAGTTTCTACGGAGTCTAGGTCTCAAGGTAAAAAGAGGAAACGGTTTCAGAAAAGTAAAAAGAAGCAAAAAAGTACATTACACAACTAGGGGCGGAAGTTGGCTTTTTCAGACTCGGATGATGATTGAGCACGAGTGGGAGACGAGACTTTCGCCCCTAGGAAAAAATCACTTTCGCCTTAAGATATATGTATATATGTGTGTTTGGGTGTGTTTATATGTGCATATCTACACAAAAACACTAAATTGTACATTACGCAACTAGCTAAGCAACTCGCTTCTCTCGGGCGCGAACTACCACGCGTGCGTAAACTATTTTTCATAACAAGTGTCGCGGAGCTCGACATTATACTAAATTAATATATTATATAAATTAAATTTATTTCATAATGCGAAATAGGCCACGCTCCTGTGAAAGCTTATTCATACAAAAAGTTCGTTAAATCATACATTGTCGCTATATACGAGTGTAATTATACTAAACTAAAATATTTTTGCAAATTTAAAAATAAATTATTTTTAATAGAAAATTATTACATCTTTTATCAAAAAATATTAAACTAAAACACAAATATAGTGTATCGTACATTGTAGTTAATTATGATGATTATGTACATTAATTGTAACCATTACAATTATTAAAATGAAAAGAAATATTTTTGTCAATGCTTTCAATAGTAAATGATTGTTCGCTTTTTTCATCACTGTATGTTGGAACATATAGACGTTTTGATTTGTCCGGCAATAAATCTAAAGTTACTTCTTTAGCAGCTGCAGCGATTTCAGGTGGAATTTCATTTCCATAATCAGATATATCGTCTGTATCACAAGAACTGTTATCACTCATGTTTACTTTTCGGTTAGGTACCAATAGGTTGTAAACAAGACGTCTTGCACTAATGATACACACTTTCGCAATCATACATATGTAAAACAAATGACAGCGACAGGATAGGTTTTTCCCCACGCACGCTTCAAATGTTCCCGCGCACGCTGTGAGAGAGCGTGCCTAAGTCGATGACTTTGCGCCAAAACAAATTACTCTAAAGTCGAGCTCCGCGCACGCTGTTATGAAAAAGGAGTTTCGCCCAGGATTGAAAAACTCGACTTTCTCTCCACTTTTTTCATAGGCGAAAAGCGCGTTTTCGATGCACATGTTATGAAAAATAAATTGTGTTTTTGTTTGCTGTTGCATACCTGCAAAAATTGAGGGAGTCCTTAATATACAATCACCAATCATTTTTGATGAGTCTGTTGCTCATTATGAGATTCATGCATATCAACCATAGAGATCAGCATCGTTCGTCGTAAATTAACAAAACCAGATGGTACTGTCCTGTAACATACCAAGTTTCTGAACAATGCTATATGTCATCTGTTTGAGGAAATGCGATATAAAATGAATGCGGTTGAAATTGATCGATGTAAAAATGTCGGTCCAACTAGTACAATGAAAGGTTATGTTTCCTTCGCACCAAGTCAGAGTAAATATAATGAGAATTCTGGATGGACTAATGTTTCAGAAGAGGGGGCAATAACTGATAACAATGGAAATTTTTACATCACTATACCTCTATCAATTATTTTCGGTTTTGCTGAAGACTATCGAAAATTTATTGTAAATGCTAAACATGAACTTATTGTCACAAGATCAAGGAGTTATATTAATGCTATTATACAGGAGGCAATAATGGTTGAAAATAGAGCTACATATGATGATTTTAAATTAACAATTTCTCGTATAGAGTGGCCTCTGTTATGCCTTATGTAGTTTTGTCAGACAAAAGGAAAATACATTCAAACTATTTATAACTACATTCAAAAAGGTATACCCATTGCTATGAATTTTCGGTCTTGGGAATTGTATGAATATTCAGTACTTCCACGTACTACTCAGCATGTATGGACCGTCAAAACATCAAACCAGTTGGAAAAACGACGCTTTATTATTCTAGCCTTTCAAACTGCTAGAAAAAGACATAATAGGAAAAATTGTAGCCATTTTGATCATTGTAAGATTAGCAATGTAAAACTTTTTCTCAACTCGCAGAATTATCCATACAATAATCTTGATATTGATAATAATCAATTTGCAATGTTGTATGATATGTATACACAATTTCAAAGTGCTTATTATCACGAAAATATGAATCCTCTTTTAAGCAAGGAAGAATTCATCACATATGCACCGCTTATAGTTATTGACTGTTCCAAGCAGAATAAATCATTGAAACAAGCAGCTGTGGATGTTCGTATCGAGTTTGAAACGAAAGAAAATGTACCCGCTGATACAACGATACAACAGCATATTGTTTAATTATACATTATCGCATTGTCAAGTATAATCCTATAAGTAGAGATGTTGAAACAATTATTAATTGAAAAAAATGTCTTCCACCACCACCTTTTTCTCTATATAAAGCTATACAAATAACCATAAGATCTTAGATTGGTTACGACTTTCTCCAAAATGAGTCGAAATAAAGTTTCATATACACCGCTGGTTGAAGATAAGAACGCTAGAAAAGTACAAGATGGCAAACAATGTAATACATATCTAGGCGACCCTTGCTCTAAGCCTGCTGATAAAAGCATAGAATGGAAAAATTATTTCAGCAAGTATTCCAGCAACACGAATTCCACGCCAGAACAACAAGGTTACAACAGATTCTGAGATAATATAATACATGTCGTTACATATAATATTTGTATTAAGTTATAATTTTTAATAAACAAAAAATAATCTTATATTTTGCATACATTTATTTATTATTCCTTTCCTTTATCTCTTCCTAATTCTTATGAGTGAACAATGTGGGAACAACCGCTTGTGTAAAAATATAATGATATTATTGATATTTTGATCAGTGAAATGTACACTATAACCATAATGATTGTGCTTTTTATATCGTATAAATAGGATCTCTTATACTTATTCGATACAGCGGAAATCTAGAAGTATATTGTAATAAGAATAGCATAAAACGTTTGCAATATATAATGTTGGTTCGAGTGGCCGCTCCCCTCCATAATCTCCGCACATCATACATTCGAATTTGCAGGGCAAACATAGCGCACGCCTGACCGAGAGTAGAAGAGAGTATAGGTATAGCTATACTCGGCGTGCAGAGAACTCGGCACTATGTGCGCGCTGTGGCGGTGAGAGTATATCTATATCTATACTTAGTGCGCAGTATAGCCCGCGCCGGACTGCTGCGGGGAGAAGAGAGTATAGGTATACTCAGCACGTGGAGAGCTCGACACTTTATGCGTACAGCGTGCGCTGTATAGTAGTGAAAGTATGTCTATATCTATACTCAGCGTGCGTTGCACCCCACGTCGGACTGCGGGGAGAAGAGAGTATAGATACAATGCGGAGAGCTCGGCACACTGTATAATGTGGTGAAGAGCTATATTTAGTACGGGAGGGGGATTGCCATACATCATCACATCCGTACTGCGTCATCAGATGTTTCAAAAATATATCTATTATATTAAAGAAAACCCATTTTGGCGTTCTCCGGTTCTCTAGTTAACCTGCTCCATTTTTCCAAATTTATAATCCCTTTATATTTGAAATAGGAACTGATGTTAGCGTTCTTTGGTTTTCCGGTTCTCCAGTTCTCATGATCTCCATTTTTCCAAATTTATAATCCGCTATTATATTAAGGAGAATCCTATTTTGGTGTTCTCTGATTGTCCTGTTCTCTGGTTCTTCGGTTCTCCGTTTTTCCGAGTTTATAATCTCCTATTATGTTAAAGAGCCCTTTTTAACGTGCTTCAGTTTTTCGGTTTTCCAATTCTCCTGTTTTTTAGTTTTCCGTGTTCATTATCCCTTATTATATTAAATAGGAACCCATTTTGGCGTTTTTCGGTTCTTTGGTCCTCAAGTTTTCCGAGTTTATAATCGCCTACTATTATATTAAAGAGAAATCCATTCTGGCGTTCTTCAGTTCTCGGGTTCTCCAGTTTTCTGTGTCTATAATCCTCCATTATATCAATGAGAAACCTATATTGTCGTTTACCGGTTCTCCGGTTATCCGAGTTCATAATTGCCTAATCTACTTCTACTATTATATTATAGTGCTTAATGTCCCCGTGTGCCGTGAAGCCTTTTACATCTTTTCCCAATAACTTAACATCTAGGATATAATTTTGGGCCTCACAATTTTTGGGCCTTAACATTTTTGGGCTTCAAATATATTTGGGCCTTAAAATTTTAAGGCCTTAAAATTTTTGGGCCTTGACAGTTTTGGATCTTAAAATTTATAACCTTAAAATTTTTGGGCCTAAATAATTTCGGGTTTTTTAAATTTTCCTGTGTGCCGTGAAGCCATTCATATGTTTTCTCAATAACTGACATACTTATATTTATTGGTATAATTTTCATCTCATTTGAATTTTTTTAAGTCCTATAAACTGTGTAACAACAAAGACTTAAGGGTAACAATTTCAGACCCGTCTCAACGATCGCCGAAGCGAACTGCGCCCCTCCACTGATACCCATAAAGTCGACAGTAACAACAAGTTTGTAGCAGAAAAAGTTTAAATAAAAAACTATATACAAGACCAAAGCTAATATGACAATACAAAGCAAAATAAAAATTTCAAGATCTTTAAATTTCAAAGGCCAGAGCAGACTGAGCAATTAAAACAATTTCCCCGACTACCTATACATATTAATACGCATGCGCGGACTGCATTGATAAATATCAGATATGTATATGAATATTATCGTACAAAATTATTATAATTTTTCCGAACTGGCCACTTCTAAAGTTCAGGGCAGACTGAGGAATCGAAACTACTTTCCCAGCTATTTATACATATTGGTGCGAATGCGCTGATTGCATTTGTGATTATCAAAAATATGTATGAATATAGAATATTGTCTCTATTGGCCTTTCCGAGACAGGTTGTGTGGTGAGAAAGGAGAGAAAGAACTTGAAGACATTTTCTCTTTTCTTCTCAAAGTTGCGACGGACAACGCCGCCCTCATCAGGAGACTGATGTGAAAAAATTTTATCAAAAACTTGTTGTATAACAATATATGTACAGTGTGAAGAATAGAACTTACAATTATGGAGAAGATCGGTACAAAATTTTGTCGAGAAGGCGCTTCCCCGCCGCGCGGCGGGGGAACGTAGGTGAACAGTGTTTCTCAACACGGCCGCTCTACTCTCTTCTCACTGCTCCGCGCTATTCGCTCCGAGGCTGATAGGTCTCGCCATCTAATGTTTTAAAATGAGAAACAGCGTGGGATTGTGTCTACTGCTTCGGATGGATAAACGACGGAAAATTAAAAATATATATTATAATTGGACTTGCGTTAAGTTTACGTATGCATTGCATGATGTAGTTGTGACCATATTTTCATCTTACTTTCAAATAAAGTAAGTATATTGTCTCAAAAGTTTTAAATATGGCAATTAAATTTTTGCATTTTAAGGTTACCCTGCTCTGTATGTATGTATGTGTATATATATATACACATATATATAGAACTATACAACTATAAAGAACTGGCTTCCAAAATGTTTCACACCACATTTCCTTTCAACCTCTAACCGAAAAGAAACAGTACCTAGTCAATGCAAAACATGTGCAGAATGTTCAAGAATACAGAAAGAATGGTGAAAGTTATCTAATTGAAGCTGAAATAATTAGGCAAGCTAGTGTATCGGAAGCACCATACAAAACATCTTTAACCGTAATAAATTTAATTCAAATATAGTTTAATTATTTCAAGAGATATATGTTATTGAATAGTTGAATTTTATTATTTTTCAGATCAATGCTGCTCGTCAAGTAACAGGAGTATCCTGCAACTGTGTGTATAATAAAAGTGAAAGGTGTAAGCATGTCGCAGCTCTTATTCGCTATGTCAACACCGAAGAAAGCTTGTCAAAAACGAATCATGAGCAAGAATGGGGGAAGCCAACTGTACGTCAATTTAGTAAAGAACAATATTCCAAAGGGAAATATTTTTACAAAATGTCAATAAAACATTTACTCAGTTAGATGTTGCTAATTGTTGAAGTGAATCTCAAAAGAGAAGTCTGTGAAGCTTGTTTGTGCAATTTTTTATATTTTGTAACGAGCACCCAATATATAAAAATATCTACGTACTGGAAAGTAGCTTGCAGAATTTTTATGAAACTCATATTGTGATGATGGAAGAAGAAATTGTTAAATTGTGCTGTGATACCTTAGGACAGTCTACATGTGATAATTGGTTCGCAGCTAGGGTTCTTCGAGTATCTGCAAGTAAAAACACCCACAGTATAAAAACAAGAGCAAAGAAAACTGTTAGATCTTTGGTCTCGGATAAGCTTTATCCTAAGAAAGTGCCTCCGGCAACTCAATATGGAAGCAAGCATGAATGTGATTGAATGTCATGCTAAAAAGGAATATGAACAGATATTTCACTATGATTTTAAATAAATTGGGTTAATTGTTTGTAATAGTAATCCATGGCTGTTTGCAAGTCTTGATGGAGTTGTTATAGAAGACGGTTGTATCACAAAAATAGTGGAATTCAAATGTCCATTTACGTGTACTGATCAACCTGTAGTAGATTACAGTAACAAGAAGTCAGTTATTTGTATTTTTGGTGATACCGTACAATTGAGGGAGTCTGCAATATGCTACACGCAGTGTCAAGTTCAAATGTACGTAAGTGGATTGACAATTTGTGACTTATTTATTTACTCAACTGTCACACATGGAAGCTGTCTCATCCAAGTTCATAGAAATGAAACATTCTTAGAAAATATAATTTATAAGTGTGAACATTTCTACTTTAATTATTATTTACCTGCTGTAAGAGATAAAATGAAAAAATCTCTAACCAGTGTTCAAAATACGAGTTCCAAAGAAGTACAAAATGTACATGTGATCAATAATGATATACGTTCTTTCACTGGAAAAGATATATCAAACGTTAAGTTATTTTATTTTATTATTTAAAAGTTATAAAAATTATTGAAAATAAACAATTCATTTCATGTCAATAAACATATTTTTCTTGAAAAATATTACAATTATTTTTTTTTCACTAGTGTTTCCCTTATTTCCATTTTCAACATCTGAAATTATTGGTGGTTGCAGATTAACTAGAACACAACACACGTGTACTATGTCATCAATGTGATTGAAAAGATTTTGTGGTATTTTATTTAAAATATTATAGGTTCTTAGTCGCTGCATAATTCGTTCGACATGAATTCTCACCCTGGCAATATTGTAAGTATCTTCAGTCTCCTGTTTTGTAAATTCCTTATTTTTTCCAAGAAAAGGTGGCATAACGAGTAGTACTGCTTTGCCACTTTGATCAATAGTTTTCTGAATATCAGGGAATCCCTTATCAGCCAAAACTACATCTCCATCCTCGAGTAAATCTATTAATCCAGATTCCATTGTCATTTGGCTGTCACTTTTTCTTCCCCCTGACACTTTTGACTTCATTGAAATAAAACCAGATGGTGTTATTCCGACTTATAATTTTGCAGTAAAAGTTTTTTTATAATGAGAGCACGTATAAACCCTATTTTCAACACTGGCAGGGATTTCAATTTTGAACTCTGTACAATCAATAATCACTCTAGTTTTAGTATAATTTGGATGAAAGTATGCAGGCATTGTTTCTTGCACTGTATTCTTATCAGGCCAAAATACTAATTATGCAGTACAGACAGCTAATTGTTGTAATATTGAGAAAAAAATCTGTGATATCGTTGTTCTGTCTACAGCAAAAAATGCACTCATCGCAGAGAAAGTTAAACCTGTTTTCATTTTTGTTAAGAATATTAGAAGTCTTTTGAAATAACACATCTGTCTGTTAATGGTGTCGTAACTCTTTTCAATAAAAAGTTAAAATTATTTAATGATACACCAGCAACATCTAACAGTAGTCGCTCGTTGTATTTTATTGATTCGAATCCTTGAAAATGATTTCTTTGCAGGTGATTCTGATAATCCATTTGAAAATTCAGTCAAACTGCTTTATCAACAAAAGTTTTCTGCACTGTACCACACTTTTTATTTGTATACACATTTTCCTTAATAATTTGAACATCAATTTTAGATTTATTAATATCTGTTTGAGTCTCTGCATCACCAACATTAGAACCACGGAAAATGTACCGATTACACACCAAAGTATTGTCGTTTGATGTATTTTCTTCTACAAATATGAGAACTTGAGAATCTTTATCAATGAATTTTTTCTCTGGCTCATTTTCAACTCTAATATCATTCACAAAATCATCTGTCGACACTTGCATCTGGTCAACTGAAGAAACTGGTCCTTCGATAATGGATTCTTTTTTTTCAATCTTTTTATGAAACGATCATGCCTATAAAAATACGAACCCACATTATATATGACACTTGGAGATAGGGTGTACATTTTTTTCATACCTATTTTTAGCTACTGTTACATCAATCTTCCTTGATTTGTATACTGTTGGAAATATAGTTGGAACATAACTTGGGCTATTTTGCTCTTCAGATTTTTGATTTCCAACAAAATGTGCACTGCATATTAAATCATTTGAAGTTGGTTACCACGATGAACCGTCAGGACTACAAAAGAATAGTTGAAAACGTTTTGTTCAATATTTTAATTTTATTTTGAAAATCATAAAGGAGATTATGTTTATGTTGATGCGTACTTGACTCTCCGGATAGCAGAAATCCACCTTCTTCTTTGCTTCAGTTTGTAACTCATCCGAGGAAATCTGAAAAATCTACAGTTGCCATTGGTAGCTGTATTTTTACAGTTAACTACACAGCATGTTGAGCCGCCCATTTTACTGTCTACACTTATTTATTTACGAAATATTTATTGTTTTATATACGAAACGCTAAGAAATATTACGACGCAAATCCCACGCTGTTGCATGAATCCGTCACCAGTAGCGCCACTTACACCTGCCTTATCCCCTCCAACCAGCGACTCATAGCGAATATAAACACGACGAAAATCTTGACTCGCACGAATAAGAATCGAACAGCTGAGAGAGAAACACTGTTCACCTACGTTCCCCCGCCGCGCAGCGGGGAAGCGCCTTCTCGACAAAACTTTGTACCGATCTTCTCCATAATTGTAAGTCTCCTGATGAGGGCGGCGCACAGTGGGCCAGAAAATTAAAAAAGTGATCACGGGCTGTCTTCACTCGAAGAAATGCTTGAAAAAAAAAAATTCAAGGGTAGGAAAATCTTCGTCAGAATGCCTAGTTTCCGAATCCGTTTCCCCCGAAACCCGCGGACGTGTATATTTTTTGTCCCACCTCGAAACCTGATCTCATTTTTAGAATGTCATTTTTCGATTTTACCGATAATAAGTTAGATCGTTGTATTTTACATTTTTGACCATAATAAATGAGATGTGGGCACAGTATTTACTAGCGTGCACTTATATACTATGTATAACAAAAATATATATGTATATATAGGTCGTTCATGGTCAAATCAAAGATCAAAAATTTGTTGCTTCTTCAACCTACGGTAAATATGTTCCAGAAACAGTGTCCGTTTTGCTCGGGGCACGATATAAGACTTTGTATATATAAATAGCTAGTGAAAAACATGAGATTTTTGTTTAAATAATAACAACTAAGATGGCCGAGAGTGTTAAACCACCGCCGGATAAGTCCGACTTAAAATACTATAAGTGACATCCTAATAAACAAGTCAAACCAGTGATTTGTAATATATGCGGAAACGCATATTACAAGACTGATTTTAATAAAAAAAAAGTACCTAAATATGTTGATGAACACCTAATAATCTGCCCAGAACATGTACTGAGAGATATTACAACAGACGTTGGTGAGCATATGCTACATGATGTGGCAAAAAAAGTTATTGCATTCATAAAAATGAAACAATATGAAGAAATCAGAGGAGAATTGCTTCAGGAATTACAAAATAAAACAATGGAAAAACATAATTCAACGATTCTTGGTGAAGAAAGTGACATAGACAATCTCATAACTAAAACAACTTAATAAAACAACTAGTTGCTGAACTACAAGATAAAAATAAACTACAGAAAGACATTACAATTATACAACAATTGGTATAAAAAGCCTGCGCAGAGTGTACCTATATCAGTCGACTCTGGTATCCCGTAGTGGTAGTTAGTAGTCAAAATGCTAATCAGAAAGATGACAAAAAATTTTTTTTTGAGATTTATGTAATTATGTTCTTATATCAGTGGTGACCGGAATGAAAGTGTGAATATAATTTCACTCATAGTGCGCATGCGCGTCAATTGGTATAAAAAGCCAACGCAGAGTGTACCTATATCAGTCGACTCTGATATTCCGTAGTGGTAG
>JAZHPH010000649.1:0-30097 GCA_037356405.1 Nasonia oneida | reverse complement strand
AATTTTGCAATGTATTCCGTATGAAGTTGTTATATGCATTATTTTACAAATCCGATAACAGATTTATAATCAGAGACCCTAAAATCCCCGGGTAGTATATAGCTTTTTCACAATACTCTAGTTATGCAGTAATTCGCATCAACATAGTTGTTTAAACAAATTATTTTGTAAATATGATATCAGATTTGTAATCAGCGACCACAAAAACCCCTTATAGTACATAGGTTGAAGCGTAATTTAAATATTTTACAATTCCAGAATATAGTGTAAAAGGGGCTTTATCGTTTTATTGCATTTATATTGTTGTTTAAACGTTTTGATTATTTTAATAATGTCTTAATAATTCATACTTTTCATATAGTTTATTTATTAAACCGTTTTCAACTGCCTGTAATGCCAAAATTAAAATTTTCTACGATTTCAATAATGCGATTTGGGTAAAAGTACGTAAAAAGTTCAATGAATGTTTATAATTGTTATTAATGTTAAAAAATTATTTTTTTACAGTGACTTTTATTCTTTTATACCTAATTAATTGCCGGATATTCAAAATTTAACTTAGGATTTAATATTTTCGTTTTATGTTAGCAACTTTCTGTGCCTGGTGTGGATGGTTTTAGAAGATTTTAGTTTAGTATTATTTTTTCATTTGCATCTCGCTGTGTATGGGGTAGGTAGATATAAGTTTATGGGATATATTAATATTTACGTATGATCTTCAAATCTTGGGTAACTAGATTTGGTGCTTAGGGTTCTTGTTTTTTAGTTTTAGTTTGACATTTTCTTATTTATCGGTGCAGCCACCGGTAATTCGAACATTTTCGAATTGATGCAGGGTCACCCGATGGCTGACTTCAGGGGACAAAGCAGATTGCTTTTACCGCATTGCCCCCTGAAGTTGGCATTTGAGCGACCCACCGAATAATCGTGACCCCAGCACTGTCACCAGAGATTAGTAGAGAGATTGTCGATGAGCATGGGGCGAAGCGTGCCATGCAACATTCAGTCGTAAGCTACTGCCGCCTCACGGATTTTCGCCCGAACTATACGCATCTAGCTCGAGCGGAGGAGAGAAGTAGGAGCGGTAGTACGCATGTCGCGATGGAGGGGAAATGAGAAACGGCGACTGGCGGCAGCTCGAGCTTTTGCGTTCTCATGCATCAAAGCAGACGCATTATAATAAATAAAATATTTATTAAATTGTAAATATGACCAATACTTTTATATCCAGTCCTCCTTTATGTCCTTTACTGCTACAACAATTACAATTACATATAATTTAAAATGTTGATCATGGACTATTCGAAATTGTTTCTTGTAGGTTCCTTATAAAATATTTCAAAATGTTTAAATTTATGAACAATTTATGTAGAAGTATTTTAGTTTCTAATTCATTATTTTATACTTGTTTATAATTTTTTTTATTCATCACGTTTAACAAATATAGAAGTATTTTAGTTTCTAAAATACTTCTATATTTGTTAAACGTGATGAATAAAAAAAATTATAAACAAGTATAAAATAATGAATAAAAATTTATTTGATTGATTTTATATCATTCAGATTTCATCAATTAATATTTGTAAATATGCAGGTATGTATGGTTGTTCTATTCATTAATACTTTTTATATAATGATATAATCGAACCGTAAGGACCGTATTAGCGAACAATCATATTCTGTAAAATGTTTGGGAAAAAATTTTAAATCGATATTTTAAGAAAAACACAATACTTCACGGGGCGAGCTAATTCGCGGAATCTAGCAATGTCGCACGCGAGGCGATGTGCATTTATTTTGATTTGTCAGTTAATGTTTACATCGCCGTCGCGAGCATCGAAATCGAACACGTGTAGTTGCGTTTTTTAAGCAAATTCGTGTGTTTTTTCGTGTTTTTTGTCTCGTTAAGTGCAATAGTAGTGCAAAATGGCCAAGCAGTTAACAGTGTACGACTTTTGTAAATACATCCGCTGCAACAATGGAAAGCTCACAGGTCATCGCTTGTTTCGTTTTCCAATGGATCCAGAAAGATAATGATTATGGATTGCAAATTCTGGTAAGTGAAGTTGATTTCGTATTCTTTAAGAGGTTGAGCGCTACATGACCCATACATATCAATGCAAATTGTCGTTTGCTATTGTGCAATTGTTAAATGCTGCTTCGACCAAAAGAAGTCGATAACCCCTATTTTCAAAACGTTCACACATCATAATTAGTGGTTTAGCACTCAACCTGTTAAAGAATTTTCTGTTTTGATATTAATTATGCATCTATTTTGATTATTCGTGTTGAAGCTCTGACAAAAGTAGATTGAAATAAAAAGTGGCTTTATGTGTAAGCTATGAAAATATGCTACTTTTGATTAGCTGATATACAACATGTTAGTAGCTCAGTGGTCTAGATGATAGCCTGCTAATCTGCAGATGCGGGTTCAAGCCCCCCTCAGAATTTTTTTTTTTAAGTATTTAAAAAAATATTTATTTTTAGTCAACTACTTAATTCAAGCAGTCATTTTCAATTAAATTAATTGTATTAATTAATCGAAAATACGTATTATCTGACTGACAATCATATTCGAGCCTAGAAAATTTTGTTTATTTATTTTTGTAAATTAGGTATTAATTTAATGATATATCATGAAATGGGCTTAATTTTTGCATCCTCTTAGAGAAAGCTTTGTAATGGTAACATTTTCGACTTGATCGAAAACGGGTTAGAAATTAATAGTGATGTGGTTAGAGTTGAAATCGCGTGTTTTTTTTTTTAGTTTGTGAATTCGGGAAAAAATTGATTCTGCCTGATAAATTTTATTTTATGGCGGTTTATTGTTTTTCAAAAATATTATTTGAGTTTATTATATCGTCTCATTACAAAAAATTCAGCTAAAATGCATTTAAAAGAGAAGAAAAGTACCTAATTTTGGAAAAAGGTAAATTTGTAAGTGTCTTGCCAATATTTGTTCCGAATACTCAAAAACTTATGGTTTTCAAATTCAAAAGTTATTGATGATTAAATTATATTTGAAAAAATTTAAATTAATGATTTAAAAAAAAGCTAAAAATGAAATAAAAATTTAGGGATACGTCAAAGTAGAATTAATTAATTAATTTATTATATTTATTATATCTCATTTTTAGTGAAATAACATGGAAGTTGTGTAGTATCTCGGTTATTTATATCCCTAAAATTCTACAAATTGAAAACGTCATATAAATTGAAAGTCCTTTATTTTATAATTTAAAACAATAATACAAAAAAAAAATCAGGAGGAAGCTAAGTGGCAAGGACTTGGCAGCGTCTTTTCATATGAAATATATCTACGACGAATTAAAATGCAATATCTAAGTCAATTATTAAAAAATAATCCAAGACTCGTCAAAAACTGAAATATCTACATAATATGAAAATATTATATTTCATTAATATTTTTTTTAAATCTCTCAATACTTTGCAACCCCATGCAACCACACACCCCACTGTGACGGCAGTCCCAGCCCGGGGATAAGAGGACAGCAACAATGTAAATAGTCTACCTATGCGCGGGTAGGTACGCGCATGTAAGACAGGATAGAGGGAGCAACTCGTGTATATAAGGAGCCCCGGAGCCTGCAGCAGCGAGCATTAATGATCTGGCTCTCAACTGATTGTGAGTATGGTAGTACTGCGAATGGTAGTACTCGCTGCTTGCTCCGGTCTCGATCATACTTAGTAGTCCAGCTGCGTGGTTTACCTAAGTGTGCGGGGCGTGCGTAGTGGATAGACCCAACTCACCCCCTTCAACACACGAGCAGCTCTTCTCTGGTGGGTCTCCCACTTCAGAGGACAGGGAAGGCTTTTGTTCACTCAACAGATATTACCGAGTGAATCAGAGTTCGTTATCGTTCTTCGAATGTGCTTGTCTCCTGATTAACTAACCTCAGGTCACGAATCCCTTGCGTTCGCGTTCTAACCCTTCGCGGACCGTTTCACCCATGCAACGTTACTATATATTATTTTTTATAAATAATTAAATAATTTGTTAGTTACACCCATTAATATTAAGTTACATTATTTTTTATTAAATTTTAATTTATGAATTACATATGAATAAATATTCTTATTAAATTTATCAATTAAAAAAAAACATTTTTTCATGTTATAATTTGTTTTCAATTAAAATACAATTTTGTAGGGAATCAGCTACTATCTAACTGGCCCCACTCGTCGATAAGAACAGCTGGTGTCAGTAATCAACATTTTCAAGATGAAGATTTCGTGGACGTTGGTAAAACCAGGTTGCGACGCAATCGAAATCCGATTCCTTGGAGGATGCAACCGCAGCAGCATCAGGATATGCAACAAATATATCAGCAGCAGGATGTGCTCGAAGAAGATCAGCAGCAGGATGCGCATCAACAACAGCAGCAGAATGTCAACCAGCAGGACCAACAGCAACAACAGCGTGTCGACCAGCAGGACCACCAGCAACAAAAGGATGTCGAGCACCAGGACCAACAGCAACAAAAGGATGTCGAGCACCAGGACCAACAGCAACAACAGGATGTCGAGTACCAGGACCAACAGCAACAACAGCAGCTGTCAGTCGACCTTCAGGACCAACTGCAACAACAGCAGCTGTCAATCGACCCATACGATCAACAGCAACAACAGCAGCAGGATATCAACGATGAACAACAAATGGAGGTACATCTTACGGAACAACGATGAACAACAAATGGAGGTACATCATACGGAACAGGTAAACTCATTCATTATTTTGCAGGAGCATCCAGCTGAAGGTGTCGGTATAGGTGTCAATTCCAGCAAGGATGAGATTTCATTTAATCCGTCAATGGCTAAGTTCAGTTATCCTTCAGCTAAACAATCTTTTTGTACATTTGACGAGAAGGATACTGACCTATTTACATATTGATGATGATGTATTTACGTCAAATACAGCATTTACAGAAGCAAAAACTTCAAAAAGAAAAATAAAAGTTTCTAGATGTTGTAAATTGTATGCTTGGTCTAAACAGAAATTACTTGATTCTTTGACAATGAAAGTGAAGCAATTGCAGAAATCTGTAAAAGCTGAAAAAATGAGAAATCGTCGTTTGCCTAATAAATTAAAAGTTAAATATATTAGAAATAAAAATTTGGTGTCGATGATTTTCTAGAGAGTAAAAAAATGAGTAGTACTGCTAAAACAATGATAAAGTTGCAATTGCATAAAGCAAAACCTCCTTACGCAAAAGATGAAAAAGATTTAGCGAAACAGATGTATTATTATTCTGTAGCGTGTTATACTCGTTTGCGAATGGCGGAATTACATTTACCTTCAGAATCTACGGTTAGAAATTGGGTTTCCGAATACAATGTTGTTCCGGGAGTAAATAAAATTATTTTTGAAAAACTTCGACAAAATTTGCAAAACATGCCAAAAGATGAACGAGCATGTGCGCTGAAGTTTGATGAAATGTCTATAAAAGCTTATGAAGAATATTCCAAGAAGTACGACAGAATCGAAGGCTTACTTGATATGGGTAAAAACTTTAGAAGCAGGGCAGTCGCTAGGCATGCACTATTGTTTTGTTTGGATAGTATCAATGCTAAGAATCCATGGCATCAAATGTTAGCTTTTGGATTCAATGAACATGGCGCAACAGCTGAAGAACTTCTGGAAATTATTCAAATTCTTTTAATTGAATTAAAGAAAATTACTGCTGACGTTCGATTAATCGTTTGCGATCAAGGTAGGAGCAATCAAAAGTTGTTTAAACTTTTAAATGTCACCCCAGAAAGTCCATACTTTTTTTTGAGGATAACAAATATTTTGCAACTTTTGATTGGCCTCACCTTATTAAAAGATTACTTTCTCAGTTAAGATCCCATGACAAAATTTTAATCAATGGCAATGTTATTATAAGTTTTAAAGATTTGATCAAGACATGGGAACTTGACAGGAGTCATGGAACATCAAATGTATTAGGACATCTGAGTGAGAATCACTTCAATCCCAATAATTTTGATGACATGAAAGTAAAATTAGCGTTTCAATTATTGAGTCAGCGAATGGCAAGTGCAATTAGGTTAGCGGGTGAAGATCCAAATGGATTGATGTCATCGGCGATTTGGAAAACTTCAGCTGATATTGTTGAAAATCTTAATGCTGCAATAGATGCATGTAATTCTTTGTATTTATATTCAACAAATCCGCTGAAGCGTCCATTGTCAGATAGGAATCCAGAGATTCAGCAGCGTCTTGAGAAATTTGTAGTTTGGTCAAAAGACTGGGTAGTGCCAAGTGGAAAAACCGTTTCAAAACCACCATGCTTTTCTGGAATCCCTTTGACTGTAAACGCTTTGGTTACTCTTTACACAGATTTAAAATCAGATTTTCCAGACTACGAGTTAGCAACGGGCCTTTGCAATCAAGATTCAGTAGAACATGATCATGCCAAATTACGCGGAAGAGGTGGATATAATTCTAATCCAATCTGTAGAATGTATCGTTTAGCAGTACGTCATATTGTGTCAACAGATTTTATTCGTAGCAGTAACAGAGGCAACGTCGCACGTGAAGATTCGGGATCTTTAATGAACTCAAATAGTGTAGATCTTTCTATTGCAGAAAATGCAGACGCTTTAACTAATGAGAATATTGATGTACTTGAATACGAGTCAAAGGAATTACAGTAAATTAATGAACTTATAACCGTTGCTGATACTATGGATATGTATATGAACGTAGATTCTACTGGAATGCCAGAAATGTCTGGAAGGAATACGTTTGAAGCAAATGCGATCACTTTCTTTGCTGGATATATAGCCAAAAAATGTTTAAGTAAATTTCCTTGTGATGAATGCAAAAATGTTTTTATTAAAAGTGTCGATTCTTTAACAACTGATAATGAAAAATATATCCATTACAGAGAGTATTCGCATAATGAACCAGACACGCCAGATATATTGTACTTGACGAGACCAACCGAATTATTCACGAGTGTAGTAAATTGTCAATTAGAAGCTTTTAACATTTATCATGAAAGTGTATGGCACCAAAGAAAATTATTGTATCACTTATTAGAAATCGTTGAAACGTACACTCGTGAGAAATTCCCAAATTGGTTCGATCAAGACATTATTTGTTATGAACATAGAATGCATGCTTTACAGTTTTTGCTGACCGTGAAAATATTTGCTGAAACTCGAGACCATAATAACATTACAAAACAATCAAATAAGAAAGATATTATTAGTAAAAATCAAAAGTTAAAAAATATTAAAAATGTTTGAGTTTATATATTTATATACTGTTGATTTTCTTAGTCGATTGTTTCTGTAAATATTTGTGTTACATATAGATATATTTATTTATTTATTTACCATTTAACATTTTATTACCATTTTCCTTCAAAGATAAAAAAGGGGATCTGACCACAAGCCTGACATTATAATTATAATAAAATATCAATAAAAAAAAATTAAAACTCTTATCCAATCTTATCTTCTTCTCTTATCTTTTATCTTATCCAGTAATACGCATAATTAGAAGACTCCATACTACTACTTTTTTGTTAATATTTTAGCATCATATGCATATAAATTATTTCATATTTAATATTATAAGTAGAAACATATATCTTTCAGCTTTCAACAATTGGATTTTATAAATTCTTTAATTATTTTTTTTTACCCGATTAACCTATTTCTAACACTTTTAAATTGTTCGGCAGTGAAATAAATGTTGTTATCGCTTCAATATAATAATTGTTATTACTAATTCTCTTTTTATTTATCGGTACTATAATACTTTTAATACTAGTTGAGTTGAGGTACAGGGTTTTAAGGTCATTGCAGTACAACTTTAGCTTGTAAGGTAAACAATTGTTCAAGATTAAGAGCGTTATTTTGCATGACAAAATATATACATGTATATAATTATTTAATAATCTGAAAATAACTACAACCAATCAAATAAGAAAATATTTGTAGTAGATTAGAAATGTTAATGTTAAAAATTTTTCTATAGTCATTTATTAATGCATTTGAATAATTATTTTGTTAAACTATTTTTTACATTGATTTAGATAAATATTTGTAGTCATATTAAAGAATAAATGTAATTAGTTTAATATATTAATAGATAGAATACGTATATAAATTAATAAATAGGTAGATAGGAAACTGGAATATGTTTATAGGCAAAAATAATCACAATTCATTATTATTATTATTATTAAAAGGTGAGGTGGGCCTCCCAAGGGAGGTCCCGGACACTTAGGTAAAAACCCATTGTGTCGCCCCCTAATGAAGCAGTGCCCTACGCGGGTAGGCCAGCCTTCCTCCAGAATGCTAGTATGGCCACCAGTGATCCTCCAGGTACAGGTGTCTAAGGTAGGCAAATTTTGGGCACTCCGTCAGTATGTGAATGGGCGTTTTGTCCCCCCCTCCACACCATCTACAGAAGCCCTCATTCTCCTTCCCCGTCCTCAGACCATGATATCTAAGACGAATATGTCCTGTCACGATCTGTATCAGGAGACGAGAGTCCTTCCTGCAGTTGCCAACGGCACATACAGTCCATTCGGCGTTGACCTCCTGTCCAACAAGCGCCCTGGCTTGTCTGCATCCACCTGCGTCTCGCCAGTCTCTGGCGCTTTCTTTCCTAACCCATTCTCGGACCACACCTCCTAGCAGGCTCCTTGCGGCTCCCGCGAAAGGTTCCGGTCCTATGGGGAGATTTTTAGCCCCCAGATCTGCGAGTCTGTCGGCAATTTCATTGCCTCTGATACCAGTATGCCCTGGTACCCATAGCAGTCTAACCATGTTATCCATAGCCAGCTGATTGACTGCCATCTTACAGGCCCAGACTAGTTTGGAGGCAGTCTTTTGAGTTGTAAGAGCTTTAAGAGCTGTCTGACTGTCTGAACAGATGGTAATGGTTTTCCCTCTCTTTCCGAGTTCCATGATCCTCTGCGAGCAGGTTAGTATAGCGAATATTTCGGTCTGGAAGACCGTGGCATTCATGACCCAGGGAGAAGAAGGTACCTCTTCCATCCCTCGAACAATAATACCCCGAGCCAGCTCCGCCACGGTCCGTGAGCCGTCCGTATACCAGACTTCTCCCGTCCTCGGCAGGCTGTCCCTTCCAGTCTCCCATTCCTTTCTAGCGGGTATAACAATCCTGTATCTTCTTCCAAAGAAGTAGCGTGGGATCATCATATCCGTTTGCATGGTGAATTCAGGTGTGAGACCCAATCCGTCTGGTAATCGGGTGTGTCTCGTTCCTGTTCTCCACTGTCCAAATCTGTTGAGTCGATGGGCAGCCTTGACCGCCTCCCCAACGATGGTGAGGTGAAGTGGTTCCACCTTCATCAGAGTCCCAAGTGCTTTGGTGGGCGTGGTTCTATATGCTCATGTCACCCCTCTTAGCACCTGTCCTCTGAGTTTCTCCAGTTCTGCCCTGGCCCCCACCTGCTCCACCCTTGGCCACCAGACCAGAGCGGCATATGCAAGTCGCAGTACCAAGACGGCCCTGTAAAGCCATATGATTATCCGGGGACTGAGTCCCCAGGAGCTGCCAAAGGCCCTACGGCATGTCCAAAGAGCAGCCAGGAATTTATCGCATTGAGCTTTTAAATGCGCCTTCCAGGTAAGCTTCTTATCGAGAACTACGCCTAGATACTTGGCTGAATCTTTTGCCTGCAGAGCGACCCCAGATAGTCTGGGCATCCTGCAGGTATCCAGCTTGTATTTGCGTGTGAAAATCACCAGCTCAACCTTCTCCGGGTTAACGGAAAGCCCAGTTAAGCGGCACCATTTCTCCACCTTTCTTAGAGCGAGCTGCATGGCGTCCATGGCTCCACCAGCCTCTCTGCCCCTGATGAGTATCAGAAAGTCATCCGCATAGGCCTGAGCATGGCAACCCCCTGAATTCAGTGCTTCTAGCAGTCCGCTGGCCACTAGGCACCAAATCGCAGGGGACACCACCCCGCCCTGCGCACACCCCTCTGGGCGTCCCTATGCCTAAGCCAGTCGCCGGGACTTCGAGTGTTTTTGGCTCTGTTATAGGTCCGTCTCGTTTCCCGCCGTAGTTTCTCTAGTTCCTGGTTCCACCACAGGGTCCTCTTGGTGCCTCTTGGGATGGTCCAGGGACAGCTTCTTTGGAACGAGATCTCGACTATCCTGACCAGCTCTGCTGCCCAAAAGTCAAGATCGCTCGTACGACCGAATTTAGGTTTGAAGGTGTGGAGCTCGTTTCTAAGGTTTTCCCTGAAGAATGCCCAGTTTGTTTTCCTGGGATCTCTAAAGGCCCTTGTCTGCGAGCTCCTCTCTTTCCATTCAAAAAGAATATATCTGTGGTCAGACAGCGAGGGTTCATCCGAGACCCTCCAGCCGCCTATCCACCCTTCTATTCCCGTTGTACACAGGGTCATGTCGATAACCTCACTTCTAACCGCATTGTAGAAGGTTGGTTCCCTGCCCCTGTTTAGTATACACAGACTGGTTATGGCCAGATACTGCAGCAGCGCATCTCCCCTGCTGTTGTTGTCCGAGCTGCCCCAGACTGTGTGGTGCGAATTCGCGTCGCACCCCAGAATCAATGGAATTTTCCGCGTTCTGCAATCGTTGATGAGTTCTTGTACCTCCCCTGGCGGAGGCTCCTCTTGGGAGTCGTATGGAAAGTAGCCTGAGGCCACCACCACGTCCCTCTCGGCTCCCCCGCCCATAGGAAGCCTCACCTTAATTGCTGTAAGATCGCCACTGCACCGGGCCGGTAGCAGCAATGCGTCAAGGCCTTTGACAAGAATACATGCCCTGGGGGTACTGCACGCAGGGTCACGGAAGATCCGTCCGGCCCCTCCCAATCCCCTGACTCTACCCGCGACCACCCACGGTTCTTGTATTAGGCATATACCTGTGTGCATCCTAGCCATGCGCCTGGCCAGGGTAGCCGAGGCGCCTTTGCTATGATGCAAGTTAATTTGTGTGAAAGCTGTCCCGTCCCCAGCCATGGTGATTAGGACGGACCAGCTCCACTTTGCTCCCGCTGTCCCCGGGTGCCCTCGTCCACCCTTACCGTGACCCTATCAAGCCCCCAGTGCAGCTGATAATTTCGCTGCCGGAGCAGCCTTACCGAGGCTTCGGGTATGCTAAGCACCAGGAAGGTTCCACAGTCGGGTCCCTCCCTGTTTTCCGTGCTTAGCACCCCCCACCTGTTAATGCGCAGGCCCGGATGCCTGTGGTCCAGCCTTTCCAGGACGCCCGCCGGCTCCAGTCTCTTGCCAGGAATCCGGAGGGTGGCCCTTCTTGGCTTTCTCAGCGCCGATATCTCTACCAGCGCTAATTTTGCACCCTCCCAAGGTCTTAGCCGGGGGGTTATTTTCTCCAGCCAGTCTCTCGAGAAGATGTTACTAGCCACCACAATTATGGCCCCCAGCTTGACAAAGGAGTCGTCGAACTCGGGCCACGGTCCAGCTTCGATCTTATCGACCTCGGCCTGGACCGCCTCACTGACGTGTGCCAGCTGCTAGTCAGGATAGCCCTCGCAGACGACCGCCCTCGTAAGGGGGTCCACCATCCTGGTGGCCAAGACGTCCGTTTCTATATTCGGACGTTTACTGGCCGGGTTCGCTGGCGGGGTCGAGTCAGCATCCTTGCGGCGCTTGACTCCACCTGGGGTTAGTTCTCCGCCAGTCGAGGGTGTGAAAGGGAGGGTCCCTGAAGGTTCCCAGCCCTTGCTGCCTCCTCCAGCTTCTTTCGGGCTTCTCTCTTCCTTTGGGCCCCCGATCTTTGGCCTGAGCCTCAGAGTCCGGAGCCCCTCAGAAACAGCATCAGTCGGAGGGTACTGCGTGGAGCCCCCCCCCCCCCCCCGACGAGTTCACCCACAGGGCACTGTGGTGCGCCTGCCAGTGGCAACAATTTTTGTTGCAGATCCTCCCTCATGCTGACCTGCCCTCCCACAAAAATTCCCGAGTTTTCCGAAGAAATCTCGGGGTTTCCACCCGCTGCTACCTCTGAAGGGGCCACCGAAGCGTCCCCGGATGAGGCCCCAGCGGGGCAACTATAGTTGAGCCCTTGGTTCGGCAGATTGTGGGCATTACTGCCCAGAAGCTGCCTCCCCTCCGACTCCGCGTAGGGGTCTCCCACCTCAGACCGATTGGGCGTTGCCGCCCGGTGGTCTTCAGCTTCCTCCCCGTCTCCACCCTTCCTCGAAAGATTTTTTACGTAACGGTCCATTTTAGTCCCACGAGCAGCTAGGGAAATAAAGGTCCGCCACTGCAGAGCCCCGCATGCAGTGGTAATACTAAATACCCGGGGAGGTCGCCAGGTATCCCCGGGGCACCGTTGGCGACCACACAGTACCCCGTGCGGCTTACTAGTCCCTTCGGCTCGGTTCTGTCACACCTTGGGCGTGGGGGGAGAATATACCCACCGCTGGTCATCACTCCACGGTGGAGAGCTGCTCCTTGGTTGCGCTGGCGGACCACCGCCCCCGAGGAGGGATTCCGGGGTTCCGGCAATACCCGCGTTGGCTGGGCTCCTTCACCCACAGTTGCTTAGACTCCCATTTAAAAGGGGCAAGCACTGCACTTATTGCTAAGACGGACCCACTTCCCCCGGGGCCGCGACCCACCCTCGCATAAGCCCCCTCACCCACTGCACTCAGCTCCCAGAGGGGGAAATAATCACAATAGTGCATGAGATTATTTCGTATTATTATATGACATGGTGTTATAATGCTAAATCGAATCGAAACATTATTGTGATTATTTTTGTACACTTCTTTCATTAAAAATGAAATATAATTTTATGAATTTAGATGATGAGTTTATCTGAATAAGTATACATGTTTCTAACGGAACATATGTAACTTATATAGATAATTTCTGCAACTAAATGAAAGTTAAAAGGATATTTTTTTCAATCAACTGTACCAGTTGGTGGAGGAAGGAAGTAGGTGGAGTCGGTGGAGGATGGAGGCGACTCCCGTGGTATGTAGGGCTACTGGCGATGGGACCACGGTTATATTTTGAATTAAGTTATGAAAAAATAATGTAATATTATTTAATTTAAACATGTCGTTGAATTATTTGGTATTACTATTTTTTCTCATAAAATAATTCAAAGTATAATAAAAAATACCAACGCGCCTGAAACAGTACCTCAACGGTGGTGTGGAAAACTGTACATTTATTACTGAATGAATAAATATTAGTTTATCCTCCTAAAATTTATTATCATAAATGCATTTATGAATATAAATAATTTTTTACAAATATTCATTTGAAATATAGAATTCGATTTATAACAAATAATTTGTATGTATAAATATTTATGAAATTGTTTTATTATTTATATTTGTTGAAAAATATTTAAGAATTTATTGTACAAGATATAGCATACATATATAATATACTGCTAGATTTGTCGACTTAATAATCGATATATATTATAACACTTAGTTAATACCTTTCTGCCGTGTTATAACCAGGGCCAGAAGGGCCCTGTTTATTGTAAATTAACGTCGGGCGTGCTGAAGGCACGGCTCGGCCGACTCAGATCATGCACGTGTTTTTACACGGGCCCGCGGAGGCGGCGTAGGTCGGGTCGTAGGAAATAACACACGAGAAGTTTAGATAAGGAAATGTATATTCAATTGTACTCTACACAGAGGTGCAAACGCCGCACACTTCGACGAACGATAAAGAGAGACGAGAGATATTACCCCGTCGACGTGAGAGAGTGAGAGTGCAGGTACTTACAACTCAGTAGTGGCAGTAGTACTTAACGCAACGGACGTGGCCCAGTCTCGGACGTGGAGATACAGCAGTTCGGACGGGCGTCGCAGCGGCTCGTCAGTAACGCACGGACGAATATCGTTCACTCTCGAGATGCTCGCAGGAACCACAACAAACACGCGTATAGTAGCAGCGCGAGCTACTCGTGTGGATAGCGCAGCGAGACTAACTCTAGTCGCGGCTCTCCCGGCCGTCGGCACATCGTTGTCATATCTCGGCAACGTTGTGCGGCCAGGCGGCAACCGCGCTACCTATGCTCTCACTCTCTCTCTCTCTCTCTCTGTCTCTATCTTGCCTCGTCTCTTGTTCTCGCTCGTTTCGGCGCTCGTTGGCAGTTTGCTGAAACAATAATCTTATTACAATTAGTACATCATTAGCCGTTAGACATTTGACGTGCACTCGGCCGTCACAACATATGTATATATATATATATATATATATATATATATATATATATATATATATTATAAGAAAATTGAATTACCTTATAAATAAATTATCATAAAAAGGATGCATGCATTTTACAATTTGTTACGTTACCTGAATTTGTAATGAATGATACACCCATTGTTGTGAAAAAAATTGAATCTTCTGATATACAGAGAGGAGTCAAAGCTAGAAATGGGCACAGGAAAGGTCGTCTTCATAAATATAACCCGAAAAAATTACTTTTTATATTCGTTTATTTATTATTTTTTTACATTCGTTTATTTCGTTTCATTATATTCTTATTAGCATAATAATATGCCTGAATAATCTATACTCAGCCTGGTTTATTACCTAATTCTTTTTAACCCATAATAATATATAAGAGGTCGAAATAAGACTTATACACACAAAAGTGTAATTTGATAAATTTAATCGTTTGACGCAACCCACAACAATGTTAAATAATCATTTTAATCTTTTCCGAACATTCCGGGCAGTTTTTAAAGATTAATATAGGTGTACTTCAATCTTTTATAAAGTACAAAACGTACGTTTTTAACTTTCTACTTAGAGATTTTCAACTTTGGCTTTTAGAGTATTTCATAATAAGATTAAAAATCATTAAACAATATCTATATTGAGGCTACATGTACTTTATTACACTTAATGTAAAATAATATTATGAATAAAAACACCCCTGCACAAGATTTGAACCCTAGCTTTGCGCATTATCGGTTCCCGAAAAGCTCTTTCCCTCATCTCTTTTTAAACAGCGCGCGAGCTCGGTGGTCCAATTAGTGCGCGAGACTGCAGCTGGTGAGTGCGCAGACGAGAGTGGGAGATTTTTGCTAGATGCGTATAGTTCGATTACGCACCGCATGGTGGTGTCATGATCGAATTCAGCACGCCTTTTTAACACGGCATCGGCAATCTCTCTACTAATCTCTGCTGTCACACATCTCCAGTGCTGGGGTCACGATTATTCGGAGGGCCGCTCAAATGCCAACTTCAGGGGGCATCGCGGTAAGAGCAATCCGCTGCGTCCCCTGAAGTCAGTCATCGGGCGACCCTGCATCAATTCGAAAATGTTCGAATTACCGGTGGCTGCGCCGATGAATAAGAAAATGTCAATCTAAAACTAAAAAACAAGAACCCTATGCACTAAATCTAGTTATCCAAGACTTAAATATAAAACGTGAATACTAAAATATCACATAAGTTTCAATTTACCTACCCCATGCACGGCAAGATGCAAATGAAAAAATACTAAACTAAAATCTCCTAAAACACAACGAAAATATCAAATCCTATGTACATAAGCCCACACAAAAATCAAAATCAAAATACAAAACCCTAAGCCTGATCTGAATCAATTTACTTAATAAGCAGATAGATAATATTATATTTTTAAATACGTCTGCTCGTTGAAGGAAGGCGATTGAGGAAAAGTGTAACATTAGAATCTAAAACCCTTAAATCCACCTCTTACCCCTATGCACCTTAGTTAAAACTATTTACATTAAATTTTGCATTTAACTTTATGTAAAGATTTTAAACTTTTACATGTAAAATTTTACAGATAGATCTTTATTTCTTGTAAAATTATACGTAATGTTTTTCAAATTTATTGATTCATGTAAGATTTTACATGTGAAATTTTAAAATTATAACATGAAATTTTATGTAAATATTTTCAACAGGGAGAAAGAGATTGATTAAAAAGATATTATTTAAATACGTCGGCACATCGAAGGGAGACAAGCGAGAGAGATGATAATATTAGCTAAAATGATAATATCATCAAGAGAATAATTTAGCAATAGTTCCTCAACCAAACTCTTGCATTGTGTTGTTGGTAGGTTTAGGAATTTTGGTTTTTGAAGTTACTCTCGCGCTCGCTCGCCTCTCTTTAATGTGCCGACGTATTTAAAATAATATTTTACGACTCAAACTCTTACTCAATGGGGTAGGTGGGTTTAAGGGTTTTAGTTTTGCATGTTAATCTTGCACTCGCACGCCTTCCTATAAAGTGCCAACATATTTAAAAATTTAATATTCCTATCTTTCTACGTATTAGGTAAATTTATTTAGATCAGGCTTAGGATTTTGTATTTTGATTTTGATTTTTGTGTGGGCTTATGTGCTTAGGATTTAACATTTTCGTTTTGTGTTAACAACTTGCTGTGCATGGTGTAGATGGTTTTAGAAGATTTTAGTTTAGTATTTTTATTTTTTCATTTGCATCTCCCTGTGCATGGGGTAGGTAAATTTAAGTTTACGGGATACATTAATATTCACGTATGATATTTAAATCTTGGGTAACTACATTTGGTGCTTAGAGTTCATGTTTTTTAGTTTTAGTTTGACACTTTCTTATTCATCGGTGCAGCCACTGGTAATGCGAACATTTTCAAAATTGATGCAGGGTCGCCCGATGGCTGACTTCAGGGGACAAAGCCGATCGCTTTTACCGCGATGCCCCTTGAAGTTGTCATTTGAGCGACCCTCCGAATAATCGTGACCCCAGCACCAGGGATGGCAACCGGAAGTGCAGAAAGTTGCACCGAATGGCTATCTTCAGACCACGGCGCGTAGAAAATAAATTTCTATAGTCCGTAAGTAGTATATGGGCTGGTATGGAGAGACTGGGCGTGGCCTAGGTGACGTCACCAGTCCCGTGGCTGGCGCCAGTTGTTTATGTAAACAGAAGCCCATGTTTATATCAACAGTAGCTGATAAGGTTAATAAACATGATTTACGACCGCTACTGTCATAAACAGTCTGTAATCGATGGGTGCCTTTTGTTTATTTATAAATAATTATAAATAATTTTTAAACAAAAGCTATATGGCGCATACGATGTCATAAGGTTAACATGATTTACGACCGCTACTGTCATAAACAGTCTGTCATCGATGGGTGGCTTTTGTTTATTTATAAATAATTATAAATAATTTTTAAACAAAAGCTATATCACGCATACGATGCCAGCCCTCCCCCTTTTACCCAAGCAGACCCGAGCGCGACTCTCTCTCTCTCTCTCTCTCTCTCTCTCTCTCTTTCGCTGTCTACTCCATACCGGCCCCGAGCTCGAACGCACGTGCGCGACTCTCGCTATACCAGCCCGTAGCCCCCTCTCCTTTTACACTATAGTAGCTCTCTCTCTCTTTCGCTGTCTACTCCATACCGGCCCCGAGCTCGAACGCACGTGCGTGACTCTCGCTATACCAGCCCGTAGCCCCCTCTCCTTCTACACTATAGTAGCCACTGAGCTCTGTCGCGGTGGCTCCCGCCGCTGCTGTACCGGACCCGCTTCTCTCTCTCTCTCTCCCCTCTCTACGCCATACTCGCGCGCGTCCGCCAAAGCCGCCGTCTACCTGTCGTATACCTGCTGTTTGGCTTTTATTGCCCTTGCGCCGGCTCTGATCCTTTCTGCGAGGTAATAATATGTAACCTGTATGATTTCCTACTACACGGTGCCGCAAAGCCTACTCTAAATTTCGGCTTTGGGGTTTATTGATGGGATTTGTACACATTAAAATAGAGAAATTTTTGTTTGATACACTCTTATATTTATTTAATAAAACAGTAAAAATTGAATACATGGTATATTTATGCGCGCGTGTGTATGCGTGCGTGTGTGTGTGTGTATGCGTGTGTGCGTAGAACAATAAAGCATATTTACAGCTTAGAAACTAACGATAGGAGATGAATAAAAAGAGTTATATCGGAAACATAACGTCGTACACATCTTTTGCGATTGTGGCTAAGCCAAACGCATAGATTTCTGTTAAAACTACATCTAAAACGTCGACGCTTACAGTGGCGAAATTCAAGTTTGTCTTAACAATTTCGTCCATTTTATATTTATGAAGGGCGTAATATTGTTTGAACGAGTTTACATTTTTCAGAATTTCACGACATACTTCAGCCTCTTCTCTTTTCAAAGCGTCTTTTATATAATCTAAAATTGAGTCCACGCCGCGATTAACTAATCCCGAAAGCTCCTCGAGCTGTTTAAAACGCAAATCGATGCACGCTTTTACCTGTTTTAAGCCAGCGAACGTTTGTTGATGCATAATTACACTAGGCGGACTCTCGTACTTTTTCTGCTTCTTGCACGCAGGCTGTGCAGGTGGATGCTGTTGTGTTTCCTCGTCATGACCGCCGACACTGCTGATGAACTGCTGACCGTTGTGGGTTGTCATTTCTGCTGTAGGTGCTGATGTTGCTGTTGGCCTCTCGTCGATGCCGATCGCCCTTGCTCCGAAGCTGTTTGTGAATGTGACATCGTGATTTGGAAGGAGGATCTTGCTAGGATTTCCAAAATCCTGGTAGAACGTGAAGGAGTGATTCAGATATGCATCCATAGCATCCATCTGATCTTTGATCACTTCCCAGCTGTTTGTGTCGAGTGTCACATACTTGGTTGGCGATCCATTGGCACAAATTTTTAACACTGCTCTGTAGTAACCGCCGTAATACTCCAGGCCTATAGTTGCACGCTTGCAGTTTGATTTGTTGAGCGCGTACGTCGTCGAGTACAACAAGTTGCAGGTGATCGACTTATTTTTCCAAGACTCGGCACTTGGTGCTGCTGCTGCTGCCGCTGCTGCTGCTGCTGAATCCATTGCAAAGATTTTTTACGCACGAGGTCTACTTGACGAGAGTGTTCTTACGACTGATGGCTGGCGACTGCGCCACGACACCTTTATAAAGCATGGGACGACAAAGAGCGAGAGTCAACGAGTCGCAGATCTTTCTAGAAACGGCCGTTACAGTATTTACATTCCATAGTGAAACGAGACGCGTTTGATATCGATAGAAGTTGTTTTGTTTAATCCAACCGTCACAGCTAGTACGTTTGTATAAACTCCTCAGATAATAAACATCCGGTCTTGGCTGTGCAGATCTGATTACAGTAACCCCGTCCTGTAGAACTCGTGCGTGGGAATGCGTTGACTCGATGACGCATTGTTTTATTTTGCATTCTTTTCATGAGCCTTCGATAAAACTTAACGGCTAATGCGTCATTCTTGACAAAGTCTGATGAAAAAAAACGTAGATATTTTCGCAGAGAAATGCCACTACACATATGATACAGAAACATAATGCAGTGCTCGCCACATACTTTAGAGTCGACGCTCTGCACTTGTTTTTTATTCCAATCGAATCGCGTGCAGAACTATACGACTCTGGAGCGATAAAACTCCGACTTCTTTGGGAATAAATTTTTTATTTATATCCCGAAGGCCTTGAATATCGATCACGTAGTCCGTCATGATGATGCTGTTGCTGCTCGAGTACGTTAGGTGCTGGCTGTTTCGAGAGGGAGACTAACTGCATACTGTCAGCGCGCTCGCCTTATGAAGCGCGAATCAAAATTTTTTTGAGGCGCTGTGATCGAGTGTGCGTGCGCATCAAGCGCTAAAATCCGTTACGATTTGGCGGTTAGAGTCGATTTCCAGAACGTTGTCGTACTCTGCGTAAACGATACAGTTGATAGCAGTGAGAAGAGCCGTCTCAAATCTCACTTCTATGCGTATGCTACCCGAGCGCACGAGATTCCAATGTGTGGCACAGTGTGCCGATAAATCAGGAGTGAGATCGAAGGCCGTCAAAAAATTGCCTTTGTAATAGTTGTAGCGATTGATGCCAAAACCTTCGTTGAGAAAATGCACGCCTGTACCCGTGTAAAGTGTTTGAAAAGCGTCAATGTAGAGTTTGTCGATACCCGTGAAACGTGGTTGCAAAGGTTTGCTTGGAATTTGTACGCCATCGACGTAGAGAGAAATATAATTTATAGAGAAGTGTTGAAAATTAAAAGGATTTAACGCGCGGTTTCCGTTGAATGCTTTGTTTTCCACAAAGCCCAAGATTATTCTCTTCGGCAGCTGTCCGTGTATAACGTTGTCGATCGAATCGCCCAATATTCCCGAGTGAAGAGTAAACGACTTAACTTCGACTCTCGTTATGGGATATTTAGCCGTGGTTTTCGATAACGCTTGCGCATGAGCCAGTAAAACTCCAGGACTGATTTTTACTCTGCAAACTATGAGTGTAGCTTCTTTGATGCTGAGTTTGAATTTTCCATCGGCTGTCGCGTCCATCAGACAAAAAGCATCCTTACTCCTCACTAGACGTACGCGCATTTCTACGCCATTAATCAGCATTTTATCCTGATTAAAGAGGTCGTGATGTAGATGTCCAATCATGTCAAAGTATCGTCGATTCTGTGTAAAATATTTGCGATTTTCCAGCCCTTTGTTCACGGTAATAGGTGCCGTGGCAGTGCTCACCGCATTAGCTGGCGAATCGAAACCACCGCTCGTATCGTCGTACCACAGACTCGCTGTAAGATGTGACTCTTTAGCAGCCGGAGCGTAGTTGAGAAGCGTCTCGATGTACGCTCTGTAAGGATAGGCGTTATTAGGCGGCGAAACAATTTTCTGATTGAAAAAAAACGTCAATCTGATTGAACATTGAATGCATGAAATTGTTGATCGGTCCGACTTTAAGGTCTTCGGTCGTTGCGGTAGCCTCGTCAGCGGGTACGATTTTAGCCTGAACATGAAGCATAGTGTGAGCCAGATCAAAGTAATGCTCGCTACCTGCCGGCACGACAAATTCCAATGGTGCGTCGACATCGTCGCTAAGAGACGACACAGGCTTATAATGCAGAAAGCTGCTGCTTTCAATCGACGTTTGGGTGGCTGGAAGCGTGAAAAGATCCAGCTCGCTGGACATGCATTCCGTCGAGTGAGAATGTAAAAATGCCATTTTTACCCCAAACTAAATACGCCTAGGACCAAAAATATCCATAACACTTCTCAAACTCTGCTGCTGCTGCTGTGTACTTCTCTTTTTAGGCCTCTTCTTCGTTTTTCTCGTGACTCTCTTCTTCCGTCCTGCCGTATGTTGTTTGCGTTTTTTGCTAGAGCCGATTGTATTCGATGTACGCGTCTTTCTCAACTGACGCCTTCGATGCATTGTGCGTGATTTATAACCAGAGCCTTTCATCATTTCTGCTATCTTTTCACCGGCTTTTCTCTTCAATTTTTGTCCAGACTCTTTAGTACGATATTTGAACGCCTCCTTGAAATTCGAGCCGTTGTTTGCAACGTCGTCCAACACGTTGATGCCTGTGCGCACAGCCTCTTTGCCCACAGCTCTGGCACCGGAAGCGATGTACGGAAGAATTTTGCGAAATAAACCTCCGAGCCACGCACCTACACCTCGTCCGCGCTGATACGTTGAACCGGAATAGACGTGTCTCACTCCTCCACCGCCTACCTGCTCGTCGTAGTAGCGTATGTAGTGACTCATCGTGACATAGCATTGCTCTCTCTCTCTCTCTCTCTAGCGATTACGTTTAAAGTGAAGCGTAACCGTCAGCGTTCCATATTCGAATGGTATTCGCACTCCGTGCTGATCCCTTATATCTATGACAATCGAGCGAAAACTGTGATGTAAAAGCGGAATATAATGAGCAGGTGCAAAATGTCTCACGATATTACTGCCGAATTTGTACTTTGCACTATCCACGGAAACTATACGCAGTAGAGCAGCTTGAGTGTCGCCTACAGTGTGTGGCTCGCATACATCCGTGTACACGTAGAGCTGATCGGGAATAGCTCGGGAAAGCGATGCTGGTCTGTTTCCTAGTGCGACTACACTACCCATTGACGATGTGACAAAGGTGCCATTTTTTCGCCTAGTCTCGGAATCTTCGAAACCGAAAATGCGGCAAATTTTTTCGTTAAACGTTGTCTGATGCTGATCATCGCAGGCACACTTGCGCTGTAGCATGTAGTAGCCCTTTTCAAAGGGTGCAACTTCGAGACGCAGATGATCGTGAAAGGCAGCTGATTTATTTATTTCGTTGGCTAGTTGCTCGATCTTGTCGTAAATACCGTGCGGAAAAAAATGCGTTTCCTGTTTTGCCTTTTCCGACTGTTTAAACGTGTAAAAGGCATCCGATTCTTGAATGTGCATGACAGTGCTCGGCACGTGAATTTCGACGAGCGCAGCGGACCAACTCCCGCTGAGTCTGAGCTCGCGCGAGAGCTGCGTTGTAAAGCAGCTGGTGGCGTTTTCGCTGTAGTACGTCATACTGCTGTTGCTAGGCAGAACTAGGTAAAAATCGTTCTGGTCCATTTTTAAATTGTCTGTACTTCAGAGGCTTTGATCCACGAGTTGAATTTGTCCGGATAGACAGCCCACTTGACGAGTAGCTGCTTCTTCGAGCCACGACCCTTTGTACGAATTACGCGTTCTATTTTGAATTGCTCAGCAGCGTCCGACATGCGTTTCGTGCCAACGTGAGCGAGCTCCTCGAGATAGAAAAAGCCGTCAATCTCCTCGCCGTTCAAATCTTCCAGGATAAACGTTGGTAACTGCTGTCTGTTGGATATGCGCTTAATCTTGAAAACTTCCTCGCTAAAGTTTTTTTCGTATCCCTTCTCGAAAGTATTTTTCGTGCGACTAATGCGTACATAAGATCCGGGCTTGTATTTATTCATTACACCTGACGCCATCTTTTCGCGATTCTTGTAAGTTGATTGCAGATGAGCTCTTTCTGCTAAATTTTCGCGCGCTTTCGCAGCATTGTAGATGCTCACGTCACAGGGGCGCATCTTTGTACCGCTGTGTTGCGTATGATTGTAAGCCTCGATGATTTTCTGCACCACGTCGATGTAACGTTGCGTGTTATTGTGAGAAAAGTATCGCCACATTCGTTCGCGTATAGTACGGTTTAGTCTTTCCACCACAGCCGCTTTGATATCGGGGTTTCGAGCAGTACGGAATTTGATGTCGCGTTTTTTCAAAAATTCCTGAAACATCGAGCCTACAAACTCCTTACCCTTGTCGGATTGTAAGAGTATCGGGACGCGACCGTTGCTGCGCTCGAGTATTCGTCCGAAGGCTGCGGTGACGTTGGCTGTAGTTTTATCGCGTAGAGGCTCCAGCCACGCGTGTTTACTCAATACATCCACCACTACGAGTAGGTAACAGTATCCGTCGTTGTGCTCTTTGATCGTGGTTAATTGACGCAAATCGCACTCCCATACGTCGTCAATGTTGCTCACGTTGTAACTTAATCGCGGAAATTTACGCTTAACGGGTCTGTGAAGAGTATAGGCGTCTTGATTACTAAGCCACTCGTATATACGTTCTTTCTCCCGCGTGTCAGCCGCGCTAAATAATTTGCCTTTTCGATTTACACGCACGAGATTGCGCGCACCCGCGTAACCAGCCTCGTGCGAGACATCGTAGTATTGCTGCTCGTACGACGACGACGACGACGACGCCATGCTTAAAAGTTTGCGAGACGTAGCCACTTGTTCTTTGCCCGATTTCTCGTCAAAGCAGGCGATGCCGGTGATTCGCTGCTGCTGCTACTAGCGTTGTGTATTTCCATCAACGATGCTCTCTTTACTAGGCAGTCGTCGTTTCGCTGTATTATTCGGTTCTGTCAAATTTTTACCAATTTTCACTATTTCCGGGTTTCCAATCAGCTTTATCGGTGTGTCGACTGTCTTGATGAATTTGGCGAAAGGTAAACGACCGATGGGCACTTCCGACTGATCCAGTGTTTTTTTCCTGCGTGCGACAACGTCGCTAATCAGTTCTATAATGTTGGAATCTTGTATGGGCCGGCCGTCTATACTGACTCTGCCAGTGCTATCCCACTTGAGACGATCGCCGGCAACGGTTTTCCAGTGTTTCAGCAGAAGCCGCGTTTTTTGAGCGTAACTCTTGGGCACGCTGTCGAGTATAATTTCTTCAGTCATTGGTGCCGATGTCGCCTCTATTTCGTCGACGTCGCGCTCGTAATCGTGTTCAGCGTGATGTTCGGAATCTTTGAAAAACAGATATCGGCGCAGTACTTGTAAATAATTTTGACATTTTTCACGCTCATCTGTAAATTTATTCGAATGTAGAATCGTGTGCATCTCGGAATCGAGTCTCGAGAGATTATCGCCGCACGTTTGAACAGAGTTCTCACACGACTCGTTTACTACTGGCGGTGGTGGTGCTGCTGCTGACTGAACGTTTTGCATGCGCGAAAACATATCTTCGGGCACGATAATCATTTTTCTCGCACGATCCATCTTAGTCTTCCGCTGCTGCTGCTGAGTTTGAATTGAATAACTTCGAGACAAGAGCCCCGATAATAGGTGCGAGTAGAAGCGGCAAAAAAGCACCACCGTGCTGTACGAGAACTCGTTTCTTCTTCTGCCAATCGCTGACAGATTTCTTATTATTGCAAATAGTCAATTTTCTCAGCACGTTTTTGTGCTTTTTGAGTCGTCGTTTATGCGAGTCTTTGATTTTGATCACACCTTGCAAGATATTCAAAGCGCACTCGCATATGCAACGCACGAGTCTCTTGTCGGCTGTGCGTAAAAGAGCAGTACGTTGTTGGCCGTCCGTGTGACAAAGAGCGTTCAGTACAGCTACTCGTTTTCTGTTGAAATGCTTGGTGTCGAGCGTAGCCACGACGGGTATACAACAGCCAGCCTGTTTCTTCTTCGATATTGTTGGCGCCATAGCTTCTCGCCTACTGTCTATGCCGAGAGCTCTGCACACCTATTTTGTATTTTCACTTTTTACCGAATTTCGGCACGTAGGCGTACTGAATATCGTCGCTTGGGAATATACACGTGCGAACCCTATACTCGTCCACGGCCGCTTGAGTTAGATCGAGAAAAAGATACGAGTGAGGTCCGCGCGTAGCGTCTATGTAAGCCTCCTGCAGAAACCTCAGATCTTCCGGATAAATTTGTCGCGCGAGATGCCGAATCTGAGCTCTGTCGCGAGGATTTTTAAATATAACGAGATACTTTGAATTTAAACTTATGTCGCGCTGAGACTTTCCCTGGTGAAAAATATTCTGCGTCACCAGAAAGACCGACAAATTCAAATGATGAGACGAACGCGAGAACAAATCCAGAACTATATCGTTCGATGATTCTCGCATCAAGTCGTCGAGAATCAGTAATTTTTTCTTTCCCGTATCCACGGAGTAATCGCTTCGCTGTGGAAGTCCCTCTCGAAACTCGATAGGTACAGCAGCACTTCCGCCAACTTTGAATTCACTGCGGTACGTCTCTTGCCACTCGGTATAGTAGAGCAGAACCCTGTCGAAGCGAGCATCGCACATCTCCGGCAGATGCTCGAGAAATTTTTTCAGAAACCAACTTTTTCCAGCTCCTGTCGGTCCTGCTATGCACGCCGTAAAAGGATGCTTCCAACGCGTATCCATCTTTTCGACTAAAGCGCTTTCTTCCCGAAAAGCGCTTTTTATTAATATTATTCCTCCTCTACCGCGGGGGGGCGGCGGCGGCGGCGGCGGCGGGCGCGGGCCGCGTATACGCGTGTACTCCCGCGGGGCCTCGTATACGCGTATACTCACGCGGGCCGCGTATACGCGTATACTCACGCGGGCCGCTTATAAGCGTATATTAGCGGCCACGAGTATCATCCGCGGACGAGCCGTCTATACGCGTGCATGTACGGCTCGCCTATAAGCGTGCGATGATGAGTGGGTAAAGGAGAGAGAGAAGGATGTTATAATTAGAAGAAAAAGTTTAAAATACTTTTTTTTATTATAAATATATTAAACATAACGCAGAACAATTTATATTACTTAAAAACTAATACAAAAACGAGATTCTTAAATTTACTTTTATTTATTCACAAACAACTTACATACTATACTTAACTTTTGTAACCGTACGGGAGCGATAACCCGGGAGTAACATACCTACGCTTTTTTAGAACTATGCTACACGATTTGACCTCTGCTCGCGTGACGACAGTGTGATCTGGCAATCTTTTAATAGAATTAAACTTAAGATTAATGCATTCATTCTCTTCATCAGGCTTAAAATAATTTTCAATCATACTCTTAATGCTAGAATAATTTATTCTCAAAGAATTCGAGAAATTTAGCGAGATTCCCTTTACTTTACATTTTTCGGATACCTCGCCAGTTCTCGAATTCACGGTTCTGTAGCCGTAAAATTTCGGACCACCCGAGAGGAAGCTCGTAATATAAGTCCCTTCGTCGAGCTCGTTGGTCATATCGCCGAGCAACGAGCCAAACGGGGGTCTGTATTCTTGTGCGTTTTCGTTACATACAAATATACACGAATCAGTGTCGCAGTACAGCGTTCGCTTGCCGAGCTTCTCCAAATACGAAAATAGTTTCAAGCGGGCCAGAGTTGTCGTGTAGGCTGCTATAACTACGTTCGTATATGGAGTAGACTCCACAGCATCGTCGATGTACTGCCAGCTCGCGTACATCACCTCCTCGTTGACCAGCAGGAGACTCAAAACCTCTTTATCCTCGGCCGTTAAATGTTTAAGACGATCACCGTCTGTTTTAAATTATCGCGCTGTCCGAACTTGCCCCAGAAAGAGTTCAGACAGAGCTTCGCAACAGTGCGCAGGCCAGGGTTTGTCGCGATTTTTTCCAACTCGAGCGATATCCCCTCATTCTCGCGATACTCGCGAATGTAACGCGCTTTCGATTCCGCGTCGACGCACCAAGCTGGAAACCCCGATGCTTCCTGATTTTAATCGCAAGAAAGTGTCGATGTAGCCAGCGAAAAGTCCTCCTTCACCTGTGAGCGGATCGTACTCGGTCATACTATACTGCCATATGACGAATATTTCAGTTATAGTATAGCCGAGTTCGATGACTTTTCGCAGCTCATCCGCCACCCAGGTTCCGCTGAACTCTCGATGACTCGCATCCGGGTGGCAACAATCGCTCTGCCGCATCTCTTCGCAGCATGTACGACACAGTGCGAAGAGAAGCTTGCCGTGCATTTTTATCGGCAAAAGAGGCTGATACAATTTTCTCGGCGGTAAAACCTTACATTTTACCAGCCCATCTATGGCCGAAAAATTGTTGAGATTGCCACCCCTCAGCTCATCAGATTCCTCGCCGACGTAAACCTTTGGATGACCGAGGGGAAATCTGCCTCGTTTACAAACGTAAGGATACAGCGAGCATATATCTGTATACAGAATACGCTCGCCTGGCTTAGCATCATAAACTGCGACGAAATTTTCGGTCCGTCCGCCGAAGAACGCGTCACGAGGATTAAGCGTTATTTTGCTGATGATCGGGTGCTCCGACACGTACTTGGCGATTTCGGGGTTTTCACGCTTGACTCTGTCAAACTCGCACTCCCAAATTTCGCGCGTCTCGTAACCGAGCTGCAGGCATTCGGCTTGTTGCGATTGTTTTTGAAACATTCAGGGCAGCCATGCGTATAGCAGCCCTGGTATTCAAAAACAATGGGATTTTCTGCTGGATTGGTAGATGGTAAGAATCCGTCGACCAAAAATCCCTCGGGAAGCCGATATTCGCGCGCTCTGCCTGCATGCACGATTTCGCGACCGATCTCTCGTTCGCACTGCAGCAGCCACTCGACGGCTTTTTGGGAGTGCTTGTCGGCGCGCCGGTACCCGCCCCTGGGGACTATTCCTATAGTCTGTGGCTTTAAGAAATTTTTTCTATAGAGATGAGAGCACGCGGACGCGATTGTAGTAGCCACTACAAACGGGTCCGTGTCTCCGACCTCGAGAAAGCCACACACGCGCGACTCAGAATCGTCACATCCATGCGACAGTAGTCGACGATTTCCTTGCTGAAATCGAATACTGCGTTCGCTGCACGCATCTCGTTGTGCCACAGCAAGAACTGTTCGCGCTCGCTCGATGACATAGTGTCGGGCGAATAATAGTGCGCATCCGGTATGGCGCCACGGTATTCGGCGTTAGTCGATGTGTTAAAAAGGTGCGGAAAACAGCCTTTTTTCGTAGTCTCACCTAAACCAAATGTAGCAGGCAACGCGGCCAACTTCATTTGAAACTAGCTGAGACTATCAATGAACTTTGTGCGTCCATACCGTATGCACAGTATTTTCTGACCATTCAGTATGATGCTTGGCGCGCAATTTATTTTACGTTCGACAAGCTGTCGTAAAACGAATTGCGCATCGTACCCTCGTGCGTTGTGCGCGATGCATATTATATTTTCAAAGTCCGTTTTGTCGCGTACTACAAGCTGTAGCAGCTGATCAACGGGATCTTCGGTAAATACATGCTCGCGCACACCACACGAGGGACACCATTCTGAAATGTCGTCAGAACTTATGCACTCCGTGCAGACTTGCTGTGCAACGCAGACATTCGGAACGTGCATCTTTATGCTTTCATCGCCTCGATACGATGCTTCTTGCATCGTTTCCAGATCGTAGAAAACATAAAGATATTTTTTCGTTGAAGCATCTTTTTTTTCGGCTGTATAAAACAGTGCTGATTATAACCGTGTGTCGACTTGCAATGTCGACACCAATTTTTGCCGCACTCGTGCTTACCGCGCTGCCGGTTCACGCTTTTGCAGCAGGTAAGGCAAATCTGCAACACGTCGCACAATCGCTTGTGCCTCGCTTTGTATGATCCCGCAACCGTATGGTTGCGAAAACATACATCGCCGAAAAAACTGCGATTGCACGATGCGCATTTTTGCAAAGCCTCGTTCTCGCTACAGGGTGGCGAGACGAAGCAGCGCGAACACAACTGCCTACAGTTGTGATCCTCGATATTACTGTAGCCGCGATTGCAAAAAGTACAGACAAATTTTGCCTTCGCAGCTCCAAAAATATTGACGATCACGTCGTAATGAAGCTCGGAGTAGAGCAAAAATATTACGTTTGTGCAGGCATCGCAGCGTCCGTCAAAAAATGGTGCTTCACCGCTGCCCATCGAGTCTTTCTCGTAAGCAACTAAAGCTGTACCACGAGCAGTAAAATAATGCTGGAATTGACGAAGCTCTCGTACACCGCAACCTTCGCGAGGTACGAGGACACCGGCATCCTGACACAATTTTACAGCTCGTTCATGCTGTAGTTGCCTACGACCGTCGCGGATGACGTTCCACTCGGCTCGCATCGCCGGGGTATCGTTCGTCTGAAGCGCGATTTTCGCCTCGCCTACAACGAGCGCTCTCGGCAGACAGAGATTGTCACGATTGCCGATCTGAATGATGGACCGTTGAGAAACGCTATCGGCGGTCAAGTTTTTCCGTCGAGAGCCACCTGCACCTACAGGCATCTCTACGACGGTCAAACAAACGGTAAATGACTCGTCGACTCGAAAATTTGCGTTGCTCTGAACGAGTCCAGACACCACAGACCATAAATCATCGCCAGTCAGCGCGCTCGCGAGACGATACGAGAGCCCTGCTGACCCGTTTGCGAAATATTCGCTAAAGATTGAAACACCGACGCGATCGCTCTCGCTTTTGATTAGAGTTAGCAAATACTCATAAATGTCGCGTATTGCTAACTCAACCCAGCTGAGCATGTTGGTCCCACGCGGCGGTGTTTTAATCCGTAGCGTCAGACGGCGAGCGTCTGTACGGAATTTCCGTACGCGATGCACCGTATTCGCGATAATTTCGAAGCGACGATAACGCTCATCGTCACGAGCTTCCTCCTCCTCCTCCTCCTCCTGATCCAAATCAGAAGCTACAGCAGAACCACTACTATTGCTCGGTGACGGTGCCTCTTCGCTCGAGGTATCGCCGCCGTCACCGCCGCCGCCGCCTACCTGCGATATGCCGCTCGCAGTGCTGTCATCGATGATCGGGTGACCCGCATCGTAGAACCCGACCCGCTGCTGCTGCTGCTTACATTATCGTCGTCGACTGCAAAAAAGCGAGCCTTCATTCTTCCGCACGACCGTTGTAGCATTGAATGATGTCGCTAAACAACTCGGCCATCTCGAACGCAGTCATAGAAAATAACTCGTCTGCTGATTTTTCAAGCAAGTTGTTTAACCAACGTACTTCCTGCGCACGA